>CM049574.1:37392182-37597182 GCA_027123335.1 Amphiprion clarkii
CATCAAAATATGAGAATAAATGAATAAAATCTAAAACGCATGAGGAAGAATAAACCACGAGCTGGACAACAGAACAGAAAAGTTCTAAAGTAAAGAATCACTAATGAGATAGAAATAAAAACCCAAGTTCAACACAAAACGACACCAATGAGGTCCAGACAGGAAGTAGAGGACATCTCCACAGCTGAGAACTTCCTGCTGGTTCTGAGTTCAAGAATCTGAAGAAGGTGAAGAAGGTGTGGAACATTCCAGGAGGGAAGATCTGAGGAAGATTTGAGGAAGATGAAGATCAGATGAAGATGAAGATCAGATGAAGATGTGAAGATAAGATGAGATGAGATGAGATGAAGATGATATGAAGATTAGATGAAGATGAGATGAAATGAGATGAAGATGAGACAAAGATGAGATGAAGATGAGATGAAGATATAAAATGAGATGAGATGAGATGAAGATGAGATGAAGATGAGACGAAGATGAGATGAAGATGAGATTAAATAAAGATCAGATGAAGATGAGATGAAGCTCTGGTGATGACAAGATAAAAATCTAGAGACAGAAATAAGACATAAAACAGGAAAGAACCCAACAGGACAATTTTAGGATTAAGTTCAGTCAGACTGATGGTTGGTCAGCTGGTACCATGGCAACGCTGCATCCACCTGGGACTGTGTGTGTGTGTGTGTGTGTGTGTGTGTGTGTGTGTGTGTGTGTGTGTGTGTGTGTGTGTGTGTGTGTGTGTGTGTGTGTGTGTGTGTTTCTTTCACTGATACTTTTAGAGCTAAATTCTGGTGTTTATTTACTAAATTTCTTTTTACAATAATGATTTTGTTTAATTCCAACCTGCTGTTTCCTAAAAATGATTTAAAATGAGTCCAGAGTGATTCCAAACTTTAGTCTGAAGTAACTCAGGAAAGGTCCAGATGGCTTCAAATGAGTCCAAAGATCCATCAGAAATTTTCTGTAATCACTGAAGATCCATCTGAAATACTCCAAATGTGTTAGAAATTACTTGAAATAGAAATAAATGAAGGTAATTTATCCATAATAAACTCACAACTATCCTGAAATGATTCCAGAATGTGTTTATAGAAGCTGAAAATGTTGAAAATCTGCTGCTGCCGACTGATCAACGGTCCTGAACCCTGATGGAGACAATTCTGGACTCAACGATCAAACACCACCTTCAGCTGCTGCTTCCAGGAAGTAACCGATGGATGAACATTACCAGAACATTACCAGAATGATATCAGAGCGTTATAGATTCAGAAAACAAACTCTTCTGACTTTATATCTGAGGCAGGTTTCCTCTGTTAATAGACCAGCTCCACTCTGACTCTCTGTCCTCTACGTTCCTTTACGTTCCTCTATGTTCCTCTACATTCCTCTCTGTCCACTACGTTCCTCTATGTTCTTCTACATTCTGTCTCTGTTTCTCTGCTGTTCAGTACCAACAGCTGCAGGCGGCTCTCAGCTGAGACTCACCTGTCCTCCACCTACACCTGCTGACCTGTGGGATCCCGGAGACGCCTGGAGGCTGAATCCTCCCACAGCAGGGGCTTCTGGGTAACAGGAGAAGTTCTGCTGAACTTCTAACTTTCATTTTCTCTCTGAGTTCAGCATCAAACAGTTTGGATTCATATTCAACATTTCCACTCTGTTATCTGGGTTACCATGGTGACAGGTTCCTCTAATGTACAAACAGAAACACTGGAACCGGACAGGACCCAAACATCTAGATACTCTGTACTGTATCCCCCCACAGTAATCAGATTACTGTATGTAGTAACAGATTACAGCTCTGGTCTCCAGACTGATCCTGATTTTATGAACAACATCATGTTTCTATTGGTTAGCATGTTATTAGCATGTTAATAGCATGTTATTAATGTGTTATTAACAAGTTATTTGCATGTTTTAGCACATTATTAGCATATCATTAATGGGCTATTAGCTTTTTTAGCAGGTTTTTAAGATAAGATAAGATAAGATAAAGTTCTTTATTTCTCCCCACGCCAGGGGAAATTTACATTGTTACAGCAGCTTATGTAACAGTAGGTGTAGTGATAAGAATAAAATAATAATAGAACAATAGTAATAGTAATAATATTTACAATATATACAAGGGTGAGAGATGAGGATAAAGTGGCTTCACAGAAAAAATAAAAATAAAAATAAAGTTTTTAGCATGGTGTTTGCATGTTATTAGTGTGGTATTAGCATGTTATTAGCATGTTCTTAGCTTGTTATTAGTGTGTTTTAGCACATTATTAGCATGCTATTAGCTTATTATTAGCATGTTATTCGCACATTTTAGCATGTTATTAATGTATATTACTAGCATGTTTTAGTATGTTATTTGCATGTTATTAGTATGTTTAGCATGTTATTAGCATTTATTAGCATGTTTTTAGCATGCTTTAGCATGTTGTTAACATGGTATTAGCATGTTAGCTATGTCTGAGGATTCAGCTGCTGCTTCACATTTTTCAGAATCCTGATCATTTCTTCATCCTGAGGTTATGTTTCTGTCATGCCCCCATGTATGATGACAGTCAGGCCATTCTATTCTATTCTATTCTATTCTATTCTATTCTATTCTATTCTATTCTCTGGGTGACGTCTGGAGAACGTTTACTTCAGCTAACAGACGTCAGCATACCAGCGGTGAGTCAGAGAGACGAGTGGAGACAAGAGAAGCTTCTGTGACGTGTTGAAGAAACTCTGGATGACAGCTGGTTGTTCATGTTGGAACCTGTGAGGAACCAGCAGAACGTGAAGCAGACGTCTGGACAGAACAGAGCTGATATTCTGAGCTTCAGTTCTGCTGCAGGATGCATCACTGATGGAAACATTCGTCAGCAGACCTGCAGATGTTCTCCAGCTGTCAGAAAGAACATCTGAGTCTCTGGAACCAAACTGCTGCTTTTTCTCCTCTGATTCTACGTTCTGTTGGGTTCCAGCTTCTTCAGAAAACAAAAACACAAAACAGCAACAAGTGGAGATAGAAATGATCTCAAGAAGTTAATGAAGCCTCCAGATGATTCATTAATCATCAGATAACGTCCTGTTCCTCTGATGAAGGGTCTAATTGTACCAAACTCTGCAGCTTCTTGAACTGCAGGAAAAAAGAAGGAATGAAACCCTTGAAGTTCTAAAGAAAACTGATCAGGAAAAACTGCAACCAAGATGACTAACAATGCTGGAAAATTCCCACAAAAAGTCAAATCACCAACAAATGCCAAAATTACCACAACGAAATACAAGATCAGCACGAAAAGACCAAATACCACCACAAAAAGAGGTGAATACACCACCGAAAGACACAAAATCTCCATCAAAAGATGCAAAATGACCACAAAAAGGCCAAAATGACCACAAACAGATGCAAAACCAGCACAAAAATGCTAAATTTCCACAAAAACACACAAAAAAAACTGCACAGAGAGGAGCAGAATTACCACAACAATGGCCAAGAAAAGTCACAAAATGACACCAAATCACAACAAAAATAGGTGAATATACCTCAAAAATAAACAAAATCTCCGCAAAAAGAAGTAAAATGTCCACAAAAACCATCTGGTTCTTGATCTCCAGTAACATTATTACGATCAGAGTTCTACGTTCATACTAGGAATATTTCCTGAGTTTCAAGTCCTTGAAGTCCTGAAGAAAATTCTAGATTTTATTTTATTTTTTTCTAGAGTAGACCTACCGACAACTGGAGAAAGTTCTAGAGTAGACCTACCGAGAACTGGACAGTTGTTGGTAGGTCTACTCTAGAACTTTCTAGAGTAGACCTACGTTCTCCTTTCTTGCTTCCAGTCTTTAAGTTTAGTCTCACTTAGAACATTCAGAACTGGAGACTTCCAGGTTTTTGAACCCATAGAGGTGAATCCAGAAAGACTAGAAGACTGTAGAAAATAGTTGAAATCCATCGAAAATGCTTCAAAACTTAAAACCTAAATTAGTCGAAACTTGACAAGAATGACAGAAACTTTTCCAAAACGATCCAAAACCTGTCCAATCATTTAATGATCATTAAAACCAAAGTTCTATCCTCATACTCTGAATATTTCCAGAGTTCCAGGTCTTTGGTAGGCCTACTCTAGAACTTTCTCCAGCTGTCGGTAGGTCTACTCTAGAACTTTCTCCAGCTGTCGGTAAGTCTACTCTCGAACTTTCTCCAGGGGACGTTCTCCTTTCCTGCTTCCAGTCTTTAAGTGTAGTCTCAATTAGAACATTTCAGGTCTTGGAATCCATAGAGGTGGGTCCAGAAAGACTAGAAAACTGTAGAAAATAGTTGAAATTCATCGGCAGTATAAGTCCTTTAGAAAAAATTTCAGTAATGTTTTAGTTTTTTGAGTAATTTTGTAAAATGTTTGGAGTCATTTTGTTCACATTTCCAGTGACTCCGGATAGAATCTTGTCTTTATAAAACTCTAAACCAGCTCAGTTTTCTCCTGGTTGCCTCCATCCTCTGAAGTCACCTCCTATGAGTTCATGCTGAGCTGTAAACAAACCATCCGGACCTGGGAGGCTGCAGAGTACACAGGTCGATGTGAGAGGATGAAAACGTCTATTTCCATCCCTCTGCTGGTCCCTCCGGCAGTCCATCCATCCTGCCCACTCACAGACAGAAATAACCTGATGGAGGCAGAGCTCTGCTGGGAGATGACCACCGGACCGCTGGATCCAACACATGGAACTTTAATGTTCCTGGAGACGACTGACAGCAGCGTGATGAACGGCTCCACGCTGTAATATTCACATGTTCTCCATGATTTACTGCAGGAGGAGAGTGGATTAGCTGCAGAATAATCAACCTGATGACAGCCGCTGGAAAGGAGGGATTCCTCCGACTCAGCAGAGAACAAGACTGGTTCCATTCAGATTCATCCAGTTTAATATTTATTAGATCTACAATACCAGCAGTAGAGCTGGAGACATCCTGTTCAAGTTTATTTACTCCTGATACAATCATCTAACATTTAGAGGTAAATGTAGTACTAGAGGATAAATGTAGTACTAGAGGGTAAATGTACTACTAGAGAGTAAATGCAGTATTACAGAGTAAATGTAGTACAAGAGGGTAAATGTAGTACTAGAGGGTAAATGTAGTATTAGAGAGTAAATGTAGTATTAGAGAGTAAATGTAGTACAAGAGGGTAAATGTAGTACTAGAGGGTAAATGTAGTATTAGAGAGTAAATGTAGTACAAGAGGGTAAATGTAGTACTAGAGGGTAAATGTAGTGTTAGAGAGTAAATGTAGTACAAGAGGATAAATGTAGTACTAGAGGGTAAATGTAGTACTAGAGAGTAAATGTAGTACAAGAGGGTAAATGTAGTATTAGAGGGTAAATGTAGCACTAGAGGGTAACTGTAGTATTAGAGGGTAAATGTAGTACTAGAGAGTAAATGTAGTACTAGAGGGTAAATGTAGTACAAGAGGGTAAATGTAGTACTAGAGGGTAAATGTAGTGTTAGAGAGTAAATGTAGTACAAGAGGGTAAATGTAGTATGAGAGAGTAAATGTAGTACAAGAGGGTAAATGTAGCATTAGAGGGTAAATGTAGTACTAGAGGGTAAATGTAGTATTAGAGGGTAAATGTAGTACTAGAGGGTAAATGTAACCAGGTGGTAAACAGTGGCAATAAAACAAACTGAAAAAACCACTGAAATGCCTGTTTGTGGCGCTTCTGCTGATTCTCATTTTGGACAGCAGGGGGCGTATGGTCATTGTTGTACCTGCAGTAGTTTGGAGGTCCGAGGGCAGAATACCGGAAGTTGTGATCGCAGAGACAGTCGTGGATCAGGACCGAAAGAAAACGTAAATTATACCACAATATGAACTATGACGACGGGATGGTGGATTGTTTGTGATTGACACTGGAGATCCACTTTATGTCTGTGTGTTGTGCTTAGGAGTGCCGATGGTTGGAGGATGGAAGCACTGCACATGTGCTGCTGATGCTACTCGTCCATGTGCTGGGTATGGGACTTCCAGTATATGATTTTATACTCCTAGTTCCATGAAATACGAGTGTGTTATTATATGCCTTGCATTTTTGTGTTGTTAAGGATGAAATATTTGTAACTGCTGTTTGTTACTGCATTCTGTGCTTAGCACCAAGGCTTATACAGAGCAGTGTGGTAACTGTGTTTTTTTTGTTTGTGTGCTAGGGGCCACAGCCGTATGTTTCTTGTATGTTTCAGGTACTGTTTCTAGTACTGTTGCTTATATAGTTGCTGATGTATTGTGCCATAAGTTTTGGGGAATACATTTCATTTTAGAAATTCTATTACATGTAAATAAATTGGGAAACAAAGAACCCCCACAAAATTAAATTTGAAGTATTGGTGTCTGATTTAACCCGGCTTCAAATCTTGGTACCAGGAGTGGGGTTTCCATTGTATTTTCTTTTCAAAAAAAAAAAAAATTTAAAACTAGGCGGCATAAGTTTGTAGTTTAGAAACATACGGTTGTGGTGAAGAGGGGCATGGCTGCAGATTCTGGAGAAGGAGTTCAACGGTGTTCGGTGGTGGCGAGAATCTAGGGGGCTCCCAGAGGATGCTGGTGTGGTGGACATCGTGAAACAGGCCATACGACGAGGAACTGGTGCTGGTGGCCGGAGAGGACGTCTACCAAGTTTGGTGCCAGAGGGAGAGGGACCCCAGGAAGGAGTGGACATCGCCCAGGGACATCGGTTGAACTGATCCTGCAGCAAATTTATCCTTTGCTTGTGTATCCAAGACTTGACTTTAAAGACTGAACTTTGTTGTACAAGTATAAAAAATGTCGGTGCACGATGAAGATAGTGTACTAGGTGATGGACAAGAGATGAGAAATGACCAGAACAGTTTGCCTGATGATGAAGCATCACAAGCTGATATACAACTGCAAATTAGCGAATTGGCCAAAAAGCAACAAGAAGTCATGACAGCGATATCCTCATTGCACGCTGTACCATCCAGGTCCTACGTTTATGTGCCAAGAGAACGTCATATTGCACCGTTCAGTGGAGACATTGATAGAGATGGAAGATCTGTTGATGAATTCATTGAAGAGGTTGAACGAGCACTAGCTGTCAGAAATCAGTCCCCGTTTGAAGAGTTTGATTTTGTGATGTCACTCTTGAGAGGGTCAGCTTTAGAAGAAGTGCGGTTATGCAAAGATGAAACGACTGATCAGATCAGTGATTTATTTAGCTACCTCAGGGAAGCTTTTGGTGATAAGCGCAGTGCCTCTCAGCTGCTACAGAGCTTCTTTAGTTGCAAACAGAAGGAAAGTGAAGACATACGTGAATTTTCACACGCTTTATCGCAGGTCTTAAGCTTGGTACTGAAACGCTATCCAAACTCAGTGGCTAATGAGAAAGTAGCGTTAAGGGATCAGTTCGTAGAGGGGGTGAGAGATCCTTCCTTGAGACGAGAGCTACGTAAATACGTCAGAGCTCATCCTGAATCATCTTTGATAGAAGTAAGGGAAGAAGCTTACTTGTGGGCCTCAGAAGAGCCAGCCGTAAGCACAAAGTGTGTTAAGAGTAAAGTCAAAGCTAGCCAAATGACAACAGAGGCACAGTATACAGCTGTAACTGCTACTGAAAAACCAGTGTATCTGGAGAATGTCATGAAGGTTCTCCCTGAACAAAGTAGAGTCAGTACTACAGGTCAAAGTAGTGAAAAATCTGTCTCACTCGATGATGTTGTGAAAGTCCTTGTAGAACAAGGTAAAGTTATCACAGAACTGACTAAAGCAGTAAAGGATTTGAAATCTCAGAATCAGAGACCTAGTGCTCCAGCAGGTAGTAGGCTACAAACACCCAAGTTTACAGCAGATGGTAAACCTATATGCTTTAAATGTCAAACTGAAGGTCATATTGCTAAACAGTGTCCACAAAAGAGGCGTCAAGGTGTAGAAAACCCTTCCACATCAAGTCAGCAGGGAAACGGGAATCCCTGGTTGCAGTGAGTCGGGCAATACAGGGACAAAGGGTAGACTCAGCCAAGCCTGACATTTCACGAGAGCAAATGATTGCACGTGCAATAGGCGAGTGTCCAGTTGTTAATATTCGACTTAACAGTACACCTGCCCGTTGTTTGTTAGATACAGGTAGTCAAGTCAGTACCATCACTGATGAGTTTTTCAGAAAGCAGTTGTTTGGAGATGATGACTCACTGCTGTCCACCTCTAGTTGGCTCAAGTTAACAGCTGCAAATGGACTCGATATTCCTTATCAAGGGTATGTTGAACTGGAATTGGAGACGATGGGCTTGAAAATTTCAAACTGTGGCTTTTTGGTTTTAAAAGCCTCTGACAGTACAACTGTAACAGAACACTGCATCATTGGAATGAATGTGATACGTAGGTGTCAACAGCTAGTGACAGCAGAGTTTGACACAGCACTGAAGGGCTCTTTAGATACTGCTTGGAGAACTGTATTCCAGCAACTGCAGACATGCACTGTTGAAAAGAAAACAATGGCCAGAGTCACAGGCAGGGACAAAGTCAGGATTCCAGCTGCTTCTGTGACAACGGTCATGGTTAGAGGTAATCCAAGAGCTGCACACAAAGATTCCCATCTGATTATTGAACCTGGAAATACACCACTACCCTCAGGTGTAGCAGTTATTCCGACACTGGTAAACAGCAAAAGTCATATCCTTCCAGTTCAGATTGTAAACTTCTCATCGGAGGATGTGTGGCTATGTCCAAGAACCAGACTTGGTGTTATATCTCTAGTTGACTGTGTTGAAAGTGACCAGACCTGTGATGTTAAGTTTCATCGCATCTCTGCTGATGTTGAACAAGTCTGTGTTAACACTAAAGATGAACAAGTTGACAGTAAAGTGCAGTTGCTCTTAGACAATCTTGACATTGCAGGCACAGCTGAAGAACAAGCTTCTCTGCGTGCTTTACTGACTAAGTACATTGATGTTTTCACTAATGATGATGACGACCTCGGGTTTACTGATAAAGTAAAACATGAAATCAAGTTGGTTGATGACACTCCCGTCACACAGCCTTATAGGCGAATCCCACCCAACCAGTACAAAGAAGTCCAAGAACACATTTCAAAGTTGTTGAAAAAGGGCATAATCCAGGAGAGTGAGAGTTCATACGCCTCCCCTGTGGTTGTGGTCCGTAAGAGTGATGGTAGCATACGTCTATGTGTGGACTACCGTAAACTGAACCTGAAAACCAAGAAAGATGCATTCCCACTGCCTCGCATCGATGAGAGTTTTGATGCGTTGAAAGGTGCTAAATACTTTTCCACCATCGATCTTGCAAGTGGGTACCACCAGGTGGTGGTTGAGGAGAATGATAGGCATAAGACTGCCTTCACAACACCGTTTGGGCTTTTTGAGTATCTGCGCATGCCAATGGGTGTTTGCAATGGTCCTGCAACCTTTCAAAGGCTAATGCAGGTGACTACGAATGACTTGATCTTTGAGATAATGCTGGTATATCTAGATGACATCTTGGTATACTCACCCTCGTTCCAGTCCCACCTCGAAAGGCTTGACATAGTGTTTAAGCGACTCAGAGACACTGGTCTTAAGCTAAAGTGGGGAAAATGTCATTTTCTTCAGAAGGAAGTCAGGTTTCTAGGGCATCAGATCTCAGCAGACGGGATTGCAACAGATCCTTCAAAGTTGGCGGCTGTTAAGGAGTGGCCTTTGCCTTCCACAGTGAAAGAGCTTCAGTCCTTTTTGGGTTTGTGTAGTTACTACAGACGTTATGTTGAAGGATTTTCAAAGATCGCTGCCCCATTGCATGATCTGGTAAATCAGTGTCGTGATTCTTACAGTTCAGCTAAGGCCAACCAAAAGCTAAGTACATTGTGGGACACTGACTGTCAAAAGGCATTTAAGATGCTAAAGGAGAAACTCATCACTGCACCAGTTTTAGGGTATGCAGATTTTACTAGCCCTTTTATTTTGGAGACAGATGCGAGTGGTCAGGGCCTAGGAGCTATCCTATATCAGGTACAGGGTGACAGAAAAAGAGTGATCGCTTATGCAAGCAGGCGGCTAAGAAATGCAGAAAGGAATGACAAGAACTATAGCAGCATGAAGTTAGAACTTGTAGCACTGAAGTGGGCTATAGTAGAAAAATTTAGGGGTTACCTGCTTGGATCAAAGTTTACAGTAATAACTGACAATAACCCCTTGTGTCATCTTAAGAGTGCAAAACTTGGAGCCATTGAACAAAGGTGGGTGGCGCAGCTGGCTGCTTTTGACTTTGAAGTCCAGTATCGCCCAGGACGATGCAACTCTGCAGCTGATGCTCTGTCACGGCACCCGTTAGCAGGGGAGCCACAGCCTGATCCAGATGACGAACAGTTTGATGATTGTGTGGCCATTTGTAATGTTATCTGGAGAGGGACACCCCTTGAACCAGAACTGGTCAATGCAGGGGTTAAATGTTGTCAAGTGAATCAAATCCGGGCTTTAGAAGCGGATGTGTGTCAGTCAAGTGCTCAGGGAGCAACACCAACTCTCCCAGGCTATTCAAAGGAAGAGTTGCAGACATTCCAGAGCCAGGATTCAGTGATCAGTATTTTTCTCACATTTTGGAATCAGAAGCGCAAGCCAAGTCCAGAGGAGAGGAAAAGTCTTCCCAGAGCTGTGAAGTCACTGTTAAAACAGTGGAAATACATCAGAGAAAGAGATGGATTGTTGTATAGGGTGCGTGAAGATGTACGCTATGGAGACTGTTTTCAGTTGCTTGTTCCCACTTCTTTGCAGAAACAAATAATGGAGAGTGTGCATGACTCAATGGGCCATCAAGGCATTGAAAGAACACTTCAGTTGCTGAGGCAAAGAGCATTCTGGGTAGGCATGCACTATGATGTTGAACAGTGGGTTAAAAACTGTCAGCGCTGTATTTTAACCAAAATGCCACATCCTAAGATTCACCCACCTATGAAATCATTTCTCGCATCCAGACCACTAGAAGTGGTGGCAGTGGACTTTACTGTGCTAGAGCCAGCTACAGATGGCCGAGAAAATGTTCTAGTGATTACAGATGTGTTCACAAAGTTCACTCAGGCTTTTCCCACTCGGGACCAAAAAGCAGAGACCACAGCAAAAGTACTGTTGAAGGAATGGTTTATGAAGTACGGTGTACCTGAACGGTTGCATTCAGATCAGGGCCGTAACTTTGAATCAGAAGTCATTAATGAGCTCTGTAAACTGTATGGGGTAAGAAAGACGCGCTCAACGCCTTATCATCCCACTGGCAATGCCCAGTGTGAGCGTTTTAATCGCACCTTACATGAGTTGCTGCGCACGCTCCCAGCTGACAAAAAGAGGCGTTGGCCTGACCATTTACCGGAGCTCGTGTATGCTTATAATGTGACCCCACATGCAACAACAGGCTATTCCCCATATTATCTGCTTTATGGAGTGGAACCACATCTTCCTGTTGATGCACTTCTTGCAAATGAGCATCCAGGAGACAATAAACTTGATTGGCTTGCAGTTCATCAACAGAGGTTGAGAGATGCTCATGCTAAGGCTAAGGAATATGCAGAGCAGAAGGCTGAAGAACGGATTGCTTTCCAAAGTGACAAAGTGTATTGTCCAGAAGTGGATGTAGGTCAGTATGTGTATTTGAGGCATAGACCTCCAGGTCGCAACAAGATACAAGATGCTTGGAATGCAACAGTGTACCAGGTTGTAGACATATGGGGTACCACTTACACTGTACAACCTGCAGAGGGAGGACCAGTAAAAAGGGTAAACAGAGTGGACATCAGACCATGTGGTAATCTGCCTGTGCAAATGCTTAGAGAGGTGACAGAACCGCTAAGTGAGCCATCAATGATCAGGGAGACTGAGACAGAGAGGTCAGATGAAGGACCGGAAGAAGGGGTGATAATAGAGGAGGTTTCTGTTGTGTTAAACCAAAGTCCTGATGCAGAGAACACTCCTGTTAGGGACTGTGAACAGGAATCCGTGGGTCTTGACTGTGAAGTGGGTTCAGTGTGTGAACTGAGGGAAGTGGGGATTGCTGTGGTTGATCAGGAGAAACCAGAACCTGTCAAGTCCAGGAAGCAGTCTAATGTGCAGATTCAAACAGGTTGTCAGGGACAGAAACTTAACTATGAGCCAAAGGTCCAGCGTCCAGTACCTGCTCCTCGCCGAAGTAAAAGAGTAAATGCTGGAACTCACTCAAATGTGCACCATGAGCCCAGATCAGTTGTAGAGTCCATGTCTGTGAGCCCTGCAGTGTTGTCAAACATTGTTGCCAGTTTGGGAACTGTATTGTTCCGAGAAGCGCTAAATGAGGTCAAGATGAGTTATTCTGTCAGCGAGGACGCTGCCAGTTAAGCAGGGGAGAATGTAACCAGGTGGTAAACAGTGGCAATAAAACAAACTGAAAAAACCACTGAAATGCCTGTTTGTGGCGCTTCTGCTGATTCTCATTTTGGACAGCAGGGGGCGTATGGTCATTGTTGTACCTGCAGTAGTTTGGAGGTCCGAGGGCAGAATACCGGAAGTTGTGATCGCAGAGACAGTCGTGGATCAGGACCGAAAGAAAACGTAAATTATACCACAATATGAACTATGACGACGGGATGGTGGATTGTTTGTGATTGACACTGGAGATCCACTTTATGTCTGTGTGTTGTGCTTAGGAGTGCCGATGGTTGGAGGATGGAAGCACTGCACATGTGCTGCTGATGCTACTCGTCCATGTGCTGGGTATGGGACTTCCAGTATATGATTTTATACTCCTAGTTCCATGAAATACGAGTGTGTTATTATATGCCTTGCATTTTTGTGTTGTTAAGGATGAAATATTTGTAACTGCTGTTTGTTACTGCATTCTGTGCTTAGCACCAAGGCTTATACAGAGCAGTGTGGTAACTGTGTTTTTTTTGTTTGTGTGCTAGGGGCCACAGCCGTATGTTTCTTGTATGTTTCAGGTACTGTTTCTAGTACTGTTGCTTATATAGTTGCTGATGTATTGTGCCATAAGTTTTGGGGAATACATTTCATTTTAGAAATTCTATTACATGTAAATAAATTGGGAAACAAAGAACCCCCACAAAATTAAATTTGAAGTATTGGTGTCTGATTTAACCCGGCTTCATAAATGTAGTATTAGAGGGTAAATGTAGTACTAGAGAGTAAATGTAGTATTAGAGGGTAAATGTAGTATTAGAGGGTAAATGTAGTAGTAGAGAGTAAATGTAGTATTAGAGGGTAAATGTAGTATTAGAGCGTAAATGTAGTACTAGAGGGTAAATGTAGTATTAGAGAGTAAATGTAGTATTAGAGGGTAAATGTAGTACTAGAGGGTAAATGTAGCACTAGAGGGTAACTGTAGTATTAGAGGGTAAATGTAGTACTAGAGAGTAAATGTAGTACTAGAGGGTAAATGTAGTATTAGAGGCTAAATGTAGTACTAGAGAGTAAATGTAGTACTAGAGAGTAAATGTAGTACTAGAGAGTAAATGTAGTATTAGAGGGTAAATGTAGTACTAGAGGATAAATGTAGTACTACAGAGTAAATGTAGTATTAGAGAGTAAATGTAGTACTAGAGAGTAAATGTAGTACAAGAGGGTAAATATAGTATTAGAGGGTAAATGTAGTATTAGAGGGTAAATGTAGTACTAGAGAGTAAATGTAGCACTCGAGGGTAAATGTAGTACTAGAGAGTAAATGTAGCACTCGAGGGTAAATGTAGTATTAGAGAGTAAATGTAGTACAAGAGGGTAAATGTAGTATTAGAGGTTAAATGTAGTATTAGAGGGTAGATGTAGCACTAGAGGGTAAATGTAGTATTAGAGAGTAAATGTAGTACAAGAGGGTAAATGTAGTATTAGAGGGTAAATGTAGCACTAGAGGGTAACTGTAGTATTAGAGGGTAAATGTAGTACTAGAGAGTAAATGTAGTACTAGAGGGTAAATGTAGTACTAAAGGGTAAATGTAGTATTAGAGGGTAAATGTAGTATTAGAGGGTAAATGTAGTACTAGAGAGTTAATGTAGTACAAGAGGGTAAATGTAGTACTAGAGAGTAAATGTAGTATTAGAGGGTAAATGTAGTACTAGAGGGTAAATGTAGTACTCGAGGGTAAATGTAGTACTAGAGAGTAAATGTAGCATTTGGAGGGTAAATGTAGTATTAGAGGGTAAATGTAGTACTAGAGGGTAAATGTAGTACTAGAGAGTAAATGTAGCACTAGAGGGTAAATGTAGTATTAGAGAGTAAATGTAGTACAAGAGGGTAAATGTAGTATTAGAGGGTAAATGTAGTATTAGAGGATAAATGTAGCACTAGAGGGTAACTGTAGTACTAGAGGGTAAATGTAGTACTAGAGAGTAAATGTAGTACTAGAGGGTAAATGTAGTACTAAAGGGTAAATGTAGTACTCGAGGGTAAATGTAGTACTAGAGAGTAAATGTAGTATTTGGAGGGTAAATGTAGTATTAGAGGGTAAATGTAGTACTAGAGGGTAAATGTAGTATTAGAGGGTAAATGTAGTACTAGAGGGTAAATGTAGTATTAGAGGGTAAATGTAGTACTAGAGAATAAATGTAGTATTAGAGGGTAAATGTAGTATTAGAGGGTAAATGTAGTAGTAGAGAGTAAATGTAGTATTAGAGGGTAAATGTAGTATTAGAGCGTAAATGTAGTACTAGAGGGTAAATGTAGTATTAGAGAGTAAATGTAGTATTAGAGGGTAAATGTAGTACTAGAGGGTAAATGTAGTATTAGAGAGTAAATGTAGTATTAGAGGGTAAATGTAGTACTAGAGGGTAAATGTAGTATTAGAGAGTAAATGTAGTATTAGAGAGTAAATGTAGTATTAGAGAGTAAATGTAGTACTAGAGGGTAAATGTAGTACAAGAGGGTAAATATAGTATTAGAGGGTACATGTAGTATTAGAGGGTAAATGTAGTACTAGAGAGTAAATGTAGCACTAGAGGGTAAATGTAGTATTAGAGAGTAAATGTAGTACAAGAGGGTAAATGTAGTATTAGAGGGTAAATGTAGTATTAGAGGCTAAATGTAGTACTAGAGAGTAAATGTAGTACTAGAGAGTAAATGTAGTACTAGAGAGTAAATGTAGTATTAGAGGGTAAATGTAGTACTAGAGGATAAATGTAGTACTACAGAGTAAATGTAGTATTAGAGAGTAAATGTAGTACTAGAGAGTAAATGTAGTACAAGAGGGTAAATATAGTATTAGAGGGTAAATGTAGTATTAGAGGGTAAATGTAGTACTAGAGAGTAAATGTAGCACTAGAGGGTAAATGTAGTATTAGAGAGTAAATGTAGTACAAGAGGGTAAATGTAGTATTAGAGGTTAAATGTAGGATTAGAGGGTAAATGTAGCACTAGAGGGTAAATGTAGTATTAGAGAGTAAATGTAGTACAAGAGGGTAAATGTAGTATTAGAGGGTAAATGTAGCACTAGAGGGTAACTGTAGTATTAGAGGGTAAATGTAGTACTAGAGAGTAAATGTAGTACTAGAGGGTAAATGTAGTATTAGAGGCTAAATGTAGTACTAGAGAGTAAATGTAGTACTAGAGAGTAAATGTAGTACTAGAGAGTAAATGTAGTATTAGAGGGTAAATGTAGTACTAGAGGATAAATGTAGTACTACAGAGTAAATGTAGTATTAGAGAGTAAATGTAGTACTAGAGAGTAAATGTAGTACAAGAGGGTAAATATAGTATTAGAGGGTAAATGTAGTATTAGAGGGTAAATGTAGTACTAGAGAGTAAATGTAGCACTCGAGGGTAAATGTAGTATTAGAGAGTAAATGTAGTACAAGAGGGTAAATGTAGTACTAGAGAGTTAATGTAGTACAAGAGGGTAAATGTAGTACTAGAGAGTAAATGTAGTATTAGAGGGTAAATGTAGTACTAGAGGGTAAATGTAGTACTCGAGGGTCAATGTAGTACTAGAGAGTAAATGTAGTATTTGGAGGGTAAATGTAGTATTAGAGGGTAAATGTAGTACTAGAGGGTAAATGTAGTACTAGAGAGTAAATGTAGCACTAGAGGGTAAATGTAGTATTAGAGAGTAAATGTAGTACAAGAGGGTAAATGTAGTATTAGAGGGTAAATGTAGTATTAGAGGGTAAATGTAGCACTAGAGGGTAACTGTAGTATTAGAGGGTAAATGTAGTACTAGAGAGTAAATGTAGTACTAGAGGGTAAATGTAGTATTAGAGAGTAAATGTAGTACAAGAGGGTAAATGTAGTATTAGAGGGTAAATGTAGTATTAGAGGGCAAATGTAGCACTAGAGGGTAAATGTAGTACTAGAGAGTAAATGTAGCACTAGAGGGTAAATGTAGTATTAGAGAGTAAATGTAGTACAAGAGGGTAAATGTAGTATTAGAGGGTAAATGTAGTATTAGAGGGTAAATGTAGCACTAGAGGGTAACTGTAGTATTAGAGGGTAAATGTAGTACTAGAGAGTAAATGTAGTACTAGAGGGTAAATGTAGTACTAAAGGGTAAATGTAGTATTAGAGGGTAAATATAGTATTAGAGAGTTAATGTAGTACAAGAGGGTAAATGTAGTACTAGAGAGTAAATGTAGTATTAGAGGGTAAATGTAGTACTAGAGGGTAAATGTAGTGCTTGAGGGTAAATGTAGTACTAGAGAGTAAATGTAGTATTTGGAGGGTAAATGTAGTATTAGAGGGTAAATGTAGTACTAGAGGGTAAATGTAGTACTAGAGAGTAAATGTAGTGTGTTATAATAAAACAAATCTCTAATTTCACTAACTATAAATAGTGAAATCCATAGATGAATATGAGGTAATGGATGAACTGTGAAGGATTTAAACAGATAAATAATGTTCTGACACAGAACACTAAAAGAACAGCGACAACATCCTGCCATAGGTCAGATAATGTTCTATTATATATCTCCTCACAGTCTGTGACTTCAGGTAGTTCCAGGTGTAACACTGAGGATCATCTGTCAGCCAATCAGCTTCCAGATCACAGCTGGAAAACAGAACATTTGAATCTTGCAAATGATTTCCTCCCAGGTCTGAACCGATGTCATGGAAATTAAAACAAGCAGAGAGCTGAGTTGGAGTTCTAGTTAACGTAAAGCAGATAACAGCAGAACCGCTGTGAACCGCATCTAAACATCAGATGACTCAACACTGCAATCAGATTACTTTTGCTCCGATGTCAGATTACAATCTACCACTTCAGACTGACGATAATAAAGTTCAGCTCCACAGCAGGAACTAAAGTCACTTTCATTACTGAGATTTTAATCTGTTGGTTCTACTTTGATCAAGAAGTTCTGGTCTGATGTTGTTCTTTAGATGTTCTCCTGCTGGAATATTCCTCTTCTCCTAAAAAATCAGCAGTCACCTGCCTGAACGATTACCGACTGATTGTTCCGCTTCCCTCGGGGAAACGGTACAGAAGCATAAAAACTCTGACCTCCAGACTGAAAAACAGTTTCTATCCCTGAGCTGTCCATCCATTCCCTCTGAACACACAACAGACTCACTATGTGCAGTAAAGAACTGAATCTTCACTGGACTGAACTTTACGCTCATCCTACTGCTCATGTGCAAGAAGACTGTTTACATATTTATATCTTTTAAGTATTTTTTATTTTATTTGTACATAGTGTGCCTTTTTCTATATTTTATATATAGCTGGGAGTCACCAATCGTAATTTCACTGTGGGGAAACACAATGACAATAAAGATTCTTGATTCTTGATTCTCCATCTGGTTAGCCAGTATTCTGGTTCCTCCTCAGACCTTTATGCTGTATCTAGAAATGTCTTCAACACCTTCTGACCTCATGCAGCCCCAGATCATCACACTCCCACCTCCATGCTTCACTGTCAGGACTCTGCATCCACTGTGGTTGTCCTGGTCAGGTCCTCACCAAACATCTGGACTCCATCTGAGACCAACTCATTGATCTTCATCTGACCAAAGAATTCTCATGTTCTTCAGCAAACTTTCATCTGGAAGTTTAGTTCTGAGCAGCAACCAGGTTTAGTTCTGGTCCTCCGTCCATAGAGGCTGATGTTCTGAAGGTTCCTTCACACTGTCTGAGCTTCACACTAACTCCGGTTTCCATGGAGAACCCCTGAACCACGTCTGAAGCAGCTGCCGTCTGTTTTTACACCTGGATGGAGAAAGTAGTTCACTGTCTGTGGAGTCATTTTAGGAGCTCTGATTAGTGGAACTATGACTCCTTCTAGACCTCCTGATTAGTGGTACTATGACTCCTTCTAGAGCTCTTGATTAGTGGTACTGTGACTCCTTCTAGACCTCCTGATTAGTGGAACTGTCTCCTTCTAGACCTCCTGATTAGTGGTACTATGACTCCTTCTCGACCTCCTGATTCCTGCTGACTCTGTTCTTCACTGGTTTTTAGTTGCTCACTGATCTTCCTGGATCTTTTCCATCTTTGTCGAGTCTCTCAGTCAGATGTTTCTCTTCCTTTGTTCAGTTCGTTTCCGTCTGGAGCTGCAGGAACTCAAGGAACGCCAACGATCCCAGGATGAACCATCTAATCATCTAGAACCAGCAGTCATCTGTCCATAGTCAAAGTGCCCACTAACTGCTGGTTCTGGTTTAATGTTGAAGCTCTTGGTTCTGCAGTGGAACCAGAAAGACTGAAAGTTGTGATACCTGAACACTGATTGGAGGTCATTAACCTCCTCAGGAGTCTTTGTCATGGTGCTCGTTGCTGCTAAATTCCCATAATGCTCTCTGCTTTAACATGAACCAGGCACTACAACATTTGAACAACACTCCAGGTTCCATAAGTTTGGTTGAAATGTTCGGACCTTCGATGTGAACAGGAAGTGAACCGTTCTGTGTTGGACAACGAGCCCTAAGAGATCAGTGATGTTGAGGTGGTTCAACATCTGACTTGGATGCATCGTCTGAAGGGTTTAGAACCGCAGGAGAACTTGAACTCTGAGGAGAGTTTATATCTTATCTGACCTGGGATCAGGTCAGGATCTTCCAGGAGGAACATGAGAACTCTGCTGGTTAGAGGAAGTCTGGACTCATTGGTTTTAAATCTAGATAAACAGCATGAAATGAATCCACCAGTGTTACTTCTCCCCTAATAGAGGTTCTACAGAGAAGGTTCTTCTTGTCGGAACACACAAATGTTCAGGATGCGATAAAACAAGCAGTAAGTTCCTGCAGCAGAAACCAGATCTCCAAGTGTTTGTCATATTTACAGGTAAGCCGCTGCTCTGTGGTTCCTCCTCTGGTTTCTTTCCAGCAGAAGAACATCAGCTTCAGGGCAACTTTCAGTTTCAGTCTGAACTCTGCAGCTGATTCTGGTTCAGTTCCAGAAAACCTCAACTCCTCCACATCCAACCAGTGAGTGAGTCTGTGGATTCTCAGCCCCAAACAAACTGAACGGGCAGTCCGAAATAAACCACAAATAAACACCAAACAACCAGAAAAACACAAAAATCAACCAGAAGAGACACAAAACAACTAGAAAGACACAAAAATCAACCAGAAGAGACACAAAACAACTAGAAAGACACACAAAACAGGTGACTACAGGTGTCTACAGGTGTCTACAGATGACTGATGTCTACAGGTGTCTACAGGTGTCTACAGGTGACTGTCTACAGGTGACTGTCTACAGGTGTCTACAGGTGACTGTCTACAGGTGTCTACAGGTGACTGGTGTCTACGGGTGTCTACAGGTGTCTACAGATGACTGATGTCTACAGGTGTCTACAGGTGTCTACAGGTGACTGTCTACAGGTGACTGTCTACAGGTGTCTACAGGTGACTGGTGTCTACGGGTGTCTACAGGTGTCTACAGGTGACTGGTGTCTACAGGTGTCTACAGGTGTCTACAGGTGTCTACTGGTGTCTACAGGTGACTGGTGTCTACAGGTGACTGGTGTCTACTGGTGTCTACAGGTGTCTACATGTGACTACAGGTGTCTACAGGCGTCTACAGGTGACTGGTGTCTACTGGTGTCTACAGGTGACTGGTGTCTACAGGTGACTGGTGTCTACAGGTGTCTACAGGTGTCTACAGGTGTCTACAGGTGACTGGTGTCTACAGGTGTCTACAGGTGACTGCTGTCTACTGGTGTCTACAGGTGACTGGTGTCTACAGGTGACTGATGTCTACAGGCGTCTACAGGTGTCTACTGGTGTCTACAGGTGACTGGTGTCTACAGGTGACTGGTGTCTACAGGTGACTGGTGTCTACAGGTGACTGGTGTCTACAGGTGTCTACAGGTGTCTACAGGTGACTGGTGTCTACAGGTGTCTACAGGTGTCTACAGGTGACTGGTGTCTACAGGTGTCTACAGGTGTCTACAGGTGACTGGTGTCTACAGGTGACTGGTGTCTACAGGTGTCTACAGGTGTCTACAGGTGACTGGTGTCTACAGGTGTCTACAGGTGTCTACAGGTGACTGGTGTCTACAGGTGACTGGTGTCTACTGGTGTCTACTGGTGTCTACAGGTGACTGGTGTCTACTGGTGTCTACAGGTGACTGGTGTCTACAGGTGTCTACTGGTGTCTACAGGTGACTGGTGTCTACAGGTGACTGGTGTCTACAGGTTCAGGTTCTATCGAGACCCAAAGCATGTTTCTCACCAAGTTCTAAAATAAAACAAGAATAGAATACTAAGATGACTAACAGCAGCAGATAGAACACTGAGACCATGAACACCTCCACGTTCTGAGAACTTTGGATCCAAACATCTACTGAACGTCTGAAGAGTCCAAATCCTACTGCTGGTTCTCACTGGTTCTCACATGTTCTCACTGGTTCCTAGAAACTAAAAGGTTCCTGTCAGTTCAACTGGTTCATATCCAGATGTTCTACTGAGAACCTGCTGATACAGAAAACGTTTCTTCTGACAGGGTTAGGGTTGGAGAACCACAGAACAAAACCAAAGAACCACAGAATCGTTCCAAATGTTCATATTTAAATGACACAGAATGTAATGAAACACCTGGTGAACTCTGAGAACCTGAAACCACCCAGAGATGAAGAGGAGGAGATGATGAAGAGGAGATAAAGAGGAGGAGATGAAGAGGAGGTGATGAAGAGGAGGAGATGAAGAGGAGATAAAGAGGAGGAGATGAAGAGGAGGTGAAGAGGAGGTGATGAAGAGGAGGAGATGAAGAGGAGATAAAGAGGAGGAGATGAAGAGGAGATGAAGAGGAGGTGATGAAGAGGAGGAGATGAAGAGGAGGAGATGATGAAGAGGAGTAGATGAAGAGGAGTAGATGAAGAGGAGGAGATAAAGAGGAGGTGATGAAGAGGAGGAAGAGGTGAAGAGGAGGATGTGATGAAGGTTTCTCCTTCAGTTTCTTTTCAATTTTCAGTTTTTGTTGTAAAAAGCTGAGCAGCATCCTGATGGAAGGATTACACACCTAACACACACACACACACACACACACACACACACACACACACACACACACACACACACACACACACACACACACACACATTGTGTTTGTGATAAATAAAGGTCTTGAATCTTGAAAGTCTAGAACCCAGATGATGATCATTAAACTCTGATCTGGGTCACTATGGAGACATGATCCATTGGACCTGGTGGTTCAGGTCATAGAGTCCTCACACAAACGCACAACATCACCCACAACAACATGAAATCAACACACAATCTATCCAACAGACCCCAAAAACGTCCAGACAGATTCAAAGATTATCCAGAAGGACCTCAATCTGAATCGCAGAGATTCAACAACCATCCAAAACGATGGAAGTTTGTCCAGAATGATCTCAGAACGTCTGAAGGACAGAAACGGTCCAAAATAAAGCAACAGTTTTTTTTTTTTTTAAAAATGACTCAAAGTTCAAAACTAAAGAATCAAAGTTCTTCAAAAACTGCAAACTGACTCATGGCAGACTGGAGAACTTCCATGATGAAGGATCCAGATGTTGGAGCTGCAGTTCTGAGGAACACCTGGAGACAAACTGAACCTCCAACGTCAGTGAAGCAACAGATGAAGGTCTTGAAAATTCCTGGTCTGAAAACTGAGAATGATTCCTGGAAAAATCACATTTCTGGTTAAGTTACTTCTTGTTCTGGTTCTCCAGGCCAGAGATCTTCTTCTGGTTCTCCTGGCCAGAGATCTTCTTCTTCAGATCAGATATACATACATACAGATGGAATAATTAACCAGCGGTTCTGGTTCTGGTTCTGGTGAACCTTCTGGGTTCTCTCTAATACATGGTCTATCTGGAGCCTCTAGGTTCTAGCTCTGTTCTTCATCCATCAGCTGCAGTACAACATGTTCTTGATAATCGACCTTCCTGAGGCTGAATCTGACACTGGTCAGTGTTTCTTCATCACCGTGAATGTTCACACTTAGAATCAGAACAAACCAGAACAATCAGTTGCTCAGTTACACAAAATAAACCTGAAAATGTTGAAGCTTCACAAGAACCTGATTCACATCAGAACTGCTGTCTGAGAGGATTACAGTAAATATATAGTAAATATCTGGATACTACATGGATTAAATCCATCCAGTGAGTCTGTGTCTCATCTCGGTGGTTTCTAGAAGAACTGAGCTTCAGTAGAACCTAAACGTTCTCGGAGTCTCTCTGAAGGTCGAACTCTCAGTCGATTACCGATCTCATCAATCCTGCTGCAGCGGGGGGAGGGGGGAGAGGAGGGGGGGGGAATCCTGGAACAGCCGGAGGACGACAACCAATGAGAGAGCAGATAAATAAACCAGCAGCACGGTGACCTTCTGTCCAATGAAACACTGAGAAAAGGACAAGAACAGAACAGCAGCAGAAAGAACCACTGCAGGGTTCTGTGGAGTCCACTGGGTCTGGGTCTGGTTCTGGACCGGTTCTGGTTCTGGTTCTGAGTCTGGTTCTGGTTCTGGACCAGTTCTGGTTCTGATTCTGGGTCTGATTCTGGACCAGTTCTGGTTCTGGGTCTGGTTCTGGACCAGTTCTGGTCTGGTTCTGGAACAGTTCTGGTTCTGGTTCTGGATGATGTTCTAGTGACTGAGGACATGTTAGTCTGAACTAGTCCAGGATGAATTTAATCATTTAGTCTCTTATTTTTTTTTATTTTTATGGTTGACTTGTTTAGATAAAAGTCATTTTGGAACGTTTTCTCATTTTCAAAGGCTTTGATGCATTTAGGAGAAGGTTTAGGTGTTGTGGAGAACCAGAGAAATGTTGCTTATCGGAAACCAGATCCTGTGTTCAGGCTGAGACACCTGGATGGATTTAAACTGATCTGGGGGCAGAAATGATGGGAAAAGTCCATTAAGAAGTGATAAATCTATACCCACCTCTGTGGACCTCGAGGACCTGGAATGTTCTAAGTGAGACTAAACTAAAGACTGGAAGCAGGAAAGGAGAACGTCCCCTGGAGAAAGTTCTAGAGTAGACCTACCGACAACTGGAGAAAGTTCTAGAGTAGACCTACTGACAACTGGAGAAAGTTCTAGAGTAGACCTACTGACAACTGGAGAAAGTTCTAGAGTAGACCTACCGACAACTGGAGAAAGTTCTAGAGTAGACCTACCGACAACTGGAGAAAGTTCTAGAGTAGACCTACCGACAACTGGAGAAAGTTCTAGAGTAGACCTACTGACAACTGGAGAAAGTTCTAGAGTAGACCTACCGACAAATGGAGAAAGTTAGTGTGTGTGTGTGTGTGTGTGTGTGTGTGTGTGTGTGTGTGTGTGTGTGTGTGTGTGTGTGTGTGTGTGTGTGTGTGTGTGTGTGTGTGGTTTAGTTGTGTTTTATCAACATGGACACTCAGCAGCAGATTCTGATGAAACAAAACTGAAACAGGAGGAGATCGAAGGTAAGCAAGGACCAATTGGAGGTTCAGGAGCAACACACACCGTGTTGTTGTTGTTGTGTTGTTGTTGTTATTCCACCTACAGACTGAAGCAGCTGAACTCTGACACACATCCGTGAAACGACGGATGTTTTAGTGTTCTGATGGAATATTTCAGAATAAATCAATGATCCATTTGTTTTCATGCAGATTTTCAAATGTTTCACTTTTTCAACATTAAAGTTTTATCTCTTTATAGTCAAAAGTCTGTTTGTGTGAATATTTGATGAACTTTAGTTTTCATTTGTTCTTTTATTGTGAAAATCTCTCAATCATTTATTCATTATGTTGCTCAACAAACAGCAGAAAGGGTTTGTTTACCTACTCTGTGTGTGTGTGTGTGTGTGTGTGTGTGTGTGTGTGTGTGTGTGTGTGTGTGTGTGTGTGTGTGTGTGTGTGTGTGTGTGTGTGTGTGTGTGTGTGTGTGTGTGTGTGTGGGTCTACTGTTGTGTTGAAACTAATGGATTCTGTTTCCATGGAAACAGAAAAAAGTCAAGTAAAATTATAAAAAGTTGTTCAGAATGCTGATTGGTCAAACTTCAAGAGGACAAAAGCAACAATGACAACAATGACAACAACAACAATGACAATGACAACAATGACAACAACGATGACAACAATGACAACAGTGACAACAACAACAATGACAACAACAACCGTGACAACAACAACAATGACAACAACAATGACAACAACAACCGCATCAACCACCACCAGCAGCTCCTTTAGTCTCTCTAACATGAATTCTTGGTCTCCAGCTGGAACCTAGATTCTGTGAACATCATTCTACTAAACATTCTGCTAAACGTTCTACTGAATATCTCACCAACAGCCTCAAAATGTTCTCCAGGACAGGTCCCGTGGTCAGAACAACCACAGAGTCTCACCTGGTTCTAAAAGCTCCTGCAGTGGAGAACAGCTGACTGAGAACCCGGTTCCTCCCAGACAGAAGAACCGACGGTTCCTGCAGTAGAAAAGTTCAGCAGAACCGTTCTGGTGTGGAGACCAACTGGGTCAGAACATCTCTGGAAACTTATGTGGTTCTAATGGAATTCTACTGGAGTTCTGCTGCTCAGCATCAAGAACCGGTGAAGCTTTGGACTCACCACAGAACCTGGAATAAATCGGTCGATTTATGGCCAGAACATGTAAATAAATCGGCCATGTTCTGTAAAATATCTGAGTTAAAGTGATCAGAACCCTTTCTCTGAGTTAATAACACGGTTCCACGTCGTTCTATCAGAATAAAGACTAAATAAACCCATTAGCAGGTCAATTACTGACAGAACCGACCAATAAACATCCAGAAAGGAAAACCACCAGAACGTTCTAAACATTCAGAAAGTCCAACATGGAGGAATTTAGTGTGGTTCAACTTTATTATTACTATTGTTGTTGTTGTTTTTGTTGTTACAGTGGATCCTATTAGAACCTGGTTCCTGCTGGTCGGAGTTCTCTTCTTCATTACATATTATCAAACTGACGGCAGAACAGTTTTTGTCTTCCGTCTTCTGTCTGACTGATGTTTGAAAACAGGAAGTGGTTTTATGTTGGCGAACAGATGCATTATGGGATGTTGTTGAGTTAGTAGGTGATTCAGAAAGTTCCTGGGAACACAGAGGTTCTACCTGCAGGAGGTTCTGAAAGGAGCTTAACTTCATTCCAGGGGTTCCCTGACGCTCCCCTGCACAAATGAAGAACTTCTGCTGGAAAAGACAGAACGTTTTGATTCCACATCTCAGTTACACCACAGACCATTCTGTGGTTCTCTGGGTTCTTTAAAGCACCCATTATGGTGTCTAGAGCAGCAGCTTGATGGTTCTTTGAGGGGTTCTTTAAAGAACCGTTTGTAGACAGGGCTCTAAGCCACTTTGCAATGGTTCTTTGAAGAATCATTTTAAGTTTTTGAAAAACTTGTTTTAGGAAATTCTTCTGAAAGCACCTATTTCTGCAAATGTTCTATTTAAGGAACCATTTTTATAGTTCTTTGAGACTCCTCAGAGGGTTCCTTAAAGAACTGTTGGAATAAGTGGTTCTTTAAATCTTTTTTTCAAAAGTTCCTTAGAGGGACATTAATGTGTCCAAAGGAAGTCATGGTTCTGTGAGAGAACCCCGTTTTTGTTTTTTTGTTTGTTTGTTTTTAAAGAATCATTTCAAAAAAACCAAACCAAAAACAAATTTTTTGTAAAGGTTCTATAGCGTTCCACTTACGGTGCTTGAAGGAACCATTTAAAGGTGTTTCAGAGAACCTTTGGGTTCTTTAAAACTAGTTTGACTGAAAGAATCAATTTTTCCAGTTAAGAAACCATTTTGTGATTGTGAACAAAAATGTGTAAAAGAACTGATTTTTTCTTAAGTTTTTGGAGCATCATGTAAGGAACCTAGAACACCTGTTCTAATGGTTCTCAGAGGGCTCTGTGAGGTTCTTTAATGAAGTACTGAAGGAACATTCTGATGGTTTTCTGAGGTGCATAAAGAAAACATTTTTTAAAGAATGTTTGAGGCAAGTTTAGTTTTTTAAAGAACCTCTTACTGAAAGGTTCTTAGTGGAACTAAAGTGGTTGCTCCATGGCATCAGCGTGGAGAACCCTCTGGTTCTTTCTGTCCGATCCAGAGCGGAGCTTCATCTGACAGCTTTATGTTTCTGCTCACGTCCTCACTGTGTTTTTATGGTTCCTATTAGTCCATCTGAGCTTTATTGGTTCTTTAAAGTCCCTGAGCAGCACTCGGTTCTCCGACGGGGAAAGTGGAACATGAAAAATGATTATTGTAATAAAAGCAGAGCTGGGTGGAACTCTTTCCTTCCTTCCCTGCCTGATTTTCCTTCCCTCCCTCCATTCATCCTCTGACCTCAAACACTCCCACGTGTTCTCCGGCAGGAAGCATAAACAGACGTTCTAGCAGGAACAAGTGGCCTAGAAGTCTAGCAGCAGAGTGAAGTAGAGCAGAACTGAGACTCACAGTTGGAGGAGAAGAACGTCTGCTGCTGCGGCGCCTCCTGCTGGATCCGTCAGCAGGTGTTCTCCTGGAGGAGGAACCTCACGGCTCCATCAGCTCCTCGCAGCAAACTCACAACTTGTAGAACGTCCGCAGAGGTTCTCCTCCACGGCTCTGCAAAGCGGCCGCAGCTGAATCCATCTGTTGCAACACGTCTGCCGCTGTTCTCCACTTTCACTGTCCTCCCTCTGAGCAGCAGGAAGGGGGCGGAGCTCTGGGCTCCCTGGCAGCCAATCAGCGGGCCCGGAGGGGGAGGAGAACGTGGAGAGAACCGGGAGGGAGGAGGAACCGGGAGGCGACTCAGAGGGAGGAAACAGACAGAAGTATGTGGACGCTGGGATCTGTGGAAAATAAAGTTTCACTGCAGATTAAAGTCACAAAGACGGAGAACGCTGTGAAATATCAGGTTCTAAACGGGTTCCAAGCAGAACCTGCGCCCTTATTCACTGTGGTTCTACTGTTTCAGTGTCGGACGAAGGATTCATTTACATGTTCTACTCTAAAATAAAAGCTGTAAATGATCCATCCGTCTGCTTCTGGCTTTTATTTGAACAGTTTTCAGTTTTTTCAGGATCCATCAGTTCTAAAATCACAGATCCAGGATCCAGGTTTGGTTCTTAAAGTGAAAACTAGCCCAAAATTCCGTCAGGGTTCTAAGAATTCATGACCTCTGATCTGCTTTGCATCATTTTCTGGGTAGTTTGTTTGTTATTGTGCTGCTTTGTGTCTTTTCTGATGGTTTTTCATGTTTTCGGGGCATGTTAGCGTGTTTTTATCTGATTTTATGTCTTTACATGGTGGGTTTGCATGTTTTTGTGGTGATTTTAGCATGTTTATGTACCTTGTTAGCATGTTTCTGTGTTTTGTTTGCATCTTTGATGTGATTTTGTGTCTTTTGTGGTGATTTGGGGTTTTTTGATGTTTTTGTGATGATTTTATGTGTATTCGTGGTGCACTAGCATGTATTTGTGATCATTTTGCATCTTTTGGTGGTGTGTTTGCATGTTTTCATGGCGTGTTCACATCTTTTTAGGTCATTTTATGTCTTTACATGGTGGGTTTGCCTTTTTTGTGTTCATTTTAGTATGTTTTTGTACTTTGCATATTTTTGTGGTTTTTTTTAGCAGGTTTTTGAGTTGATTTTGTGTCTTGTGGTGATTTTGTGTTTTTTTTCATAGTGTATTTACATGCTTTTGTGTTCATTTTTCATGGTTTTGTGGTGATTTTACATCTGTTCATGGTGCATTGGCATGTATTTGTGATCGTTTTGCATGTTTTCATGGCATGTTTGCACAATTTGTGTTAATTTTTAATGTTTTTGTGGTGATTTTGTGTCTTTTGTGTTGATTTTACATGTTTTTGTGTTGATTTTGTGTGTTTTTTGGTGGTGTGCCTCCAACCTGCAGACGCTACACATTTAAATGCGAGGTGTTGTGACTCCTGGCAGCAGATTTTTGGATTTAAAGTCTCTTTTTTGTGTCTGCGGCTCTTTTTTCTTTTACCTGCTGCTCCATAAAGCTGCTGTGACATTTAAACACATTTCAGAGGCTAATTGAATTTAATGGATTCCCATTTAACGTGTGTGTGGTGTGTGTGTGTGTGTGTGTGTGTGTGTGTGTGTGTGTGTGTGTAACTCAGCACCTCCTCTCCCTGTGTTCGTTCCATTTAACTGAAGCCAGCAGCTACATGAATACATGATGAATGAATGAGGAGCTCAGCCAGCAGCTCCGTTCCAACCTGCTGCTGTCTGCAGGACGCTGCAGCAGCAGAACGTGTTCTCTATGTGTTCTCTACGTGTTCTGTAACGCACTCAGACTCTGGTTCTGTTTGTTACATGTTAGTTTAGTTCTGCAAAGAACCAAAGATCTTCAGTTTACTGTCAGAGAGCAGAATAAAACAGAAAATATTCACACTGAAGGAGCTGCAGTCACAGAATTTAGACTGATGTTCAGAATGACTCAGACTGATCAGTCATACATCTGATTACACTGATATTTATTTAATAAGAAGAACAAATCCGGTCATTGTTGCAGCTCTGATGTCTCTGTGGTGACTTCAGCTTCACTTTCTCATGGTTTTTGCCTCACTTTCTGGCTGTTTTGTCTCATTTTTGCCTAATTTTCAGGTTGTTTTGCCTCACTTTCTGGTCTTTTGCCTCAGTTTTTGGTTGCTTTGTCTTATTTTTCCATCACTTTCTGGCTGTTTTGTCTTATTTTTGTTGAATTTTCGAGTTGTTTTGCCTCACTTTTGTGTCATTTTCTGGTTGTTTTGCATCACTTCCTTGTCCCCAGGAATCATATTTATAGTTTATATTTTTGACTGAAGTCTTCTGTGATGTCGGTTTAATAAAGGTCTGCAGAGAACCACCAGAACATGATTTGTGGTTCTAAAGAGTCCATGGAGCTGCTGCAGAGATAAGAATCAGCGAGATTCACCTGATAGTGTTATCACATGATGTTTGCTTCTTTTATCTGCTCATTCAAATTAAGTCAAATTTATTTATTTTGTTTTGTGGGAAATTAGACAAGTTTCACATCTGAAACTGTTTCATCAAAACTACTTTCTCAGTTTAGAACAACTGAGATGTTTAAAGGCAACAAACAAGGCAGAGCTTCAATCTGAGAATGATAGAGAGGTACAGTTAGACCATTCTACAGAACTACAGAATGATAGAGAGGTACAGTTAGACCATTCTACAGAACTACAGAATGATAGAGAGGTACAGTTAGACCATTCTACAGAACTACAGAATGATAGAGAGGTACAGTTAGACCATTCTACAGAACTACAGAATGATAGAGAGGTACACTTAGACCATTCTACAGAGCTACAGAATGATAGAGAGGTACAGTTAGACCATTCTACAGAACTACAGAATGATAGAGAGGTACAGTTAGACCATTCTACAGAGCTACAGAATGATAGTGAGGTACAGTTAGACCATTCTACAGAACTACAGAATGATAGAGAGGTACAGTTAGACCATTCTACAGAACTACAGAATGATAGAGAAGTAAAGGCAGACCATTCTACACTACAGAAAGAGAGACTAGGACTGAAACAGAGTGAATCAGAGTCAACAAGAGTTCTCAAATGTATAGAACACAACAACATAGAACCGTGAGTGCAGAGCTCAAACCAACAGGACGACACAAGAACAGACCATCTGGAAATATGCCCAAGTGACTCAACACACAAACAGTAACACACACAGACACACACCCTGGCGGCGCTCTGTGCAGTAAAGCATCCTGGGAAAGCAGTTGTCCAGCTGCTGCTGCAGCCTGGAGGCGTTTACAGAAGAAATGCACATTAAATCAGAGGAACAGTTATTTACTCGGCAGAACGTTTGCTCTGAACTGCAGCGACTTTCTGCTGCAACCGTCTGAACCCAAACAGACTGAAGGGTTCCTCCATAAATCTTCTTTACGGCGTCCAAAGTCGGTTCAGCTGCATTTTAAATCAGAGCTCTCAGTTAAAGCTGAGGGACCGAACAGAACCGACACCAACGTTCTACCGCTCAGGTGTTTGTTTGTCATGCAGGTTTTCAGTTTGTAGTTTTAGGATTCAGTGAGTTTTCTTTTCTGTAAATGTAGTTTTGCAATTTAGTGATGACATAGAACAAAAAACAGTTTGTAATGAACTGACCAAAGCAGCTCAACCAGGTGGAAACTCACCTGGATGATGTCAGCAGTCGTCTGCAAAAACCTCAACGATGCAGGTTAACGAGCTTAGAGCTTAGCTATCGCCTGCTGTCCAGTAGAGTATAGATCATATCATATATATAATTTACATATCATATATCTATCATATGAACTGTCATTAGTTTTCCTTTTGACTTGATGAGCCACAAAAACCCAAAAAACAAGAAGCAATGAATCCGGCTAAATACTGTAGAAAATTACAAAATTAATCCATTTAACATCACAGCACCTTTAATTTAACTCCACTCACAACTACTGTGATTGGCTTAAAGAAACACAAACAAACCGATGTTTTTTTCACTAAAGCACAGTGACAGTGAGGTACAGTCAGACCATTCTAACTACAGAACTACAGAATGATAGTGAGGTACAGTCAGAAAATTCTAACTACAGAATGATAAAGAGGTACAATCAGGCCATTCTACAGAACTACAGAATGATAAAGAGGTACAGTCAGACCATTCTACACTACAGAACTACAGAATGATAGTGAGGCACAGTCAGACCATTCTAACTACAGAATGATAAAGAGGTACAGTCAGACCATTCAACATGACAGAATGATCTGACTACATGATATTTTTCTGAACCTGGACCTCAGCACTCTGTAGCAGCTTCTTCCTTCCTGTTCTTTTAACATCCATTAAGGTCAGACCATTCCTTTATAACTGTGTTCATTAGTGTGTATTTTTCATTAATGTGTTAAATTACAACTTCATTCCTTTGATAAACTTCTTAAATTCAGAATAAACCTTCTTTTCTGCTGGTGTCATCATCAGCATCAGCCTTGACTGAACGTCATCATTTTTATCTTGATAAATGTTTTTTACTGCATCAGATAAATCAAGCCGAGACTCTCTGCAGACCATAATAATAATAATAATAATAATAATAATAATAATAATAATAATAATAATAATAATAATAATAATAATAATAATAATAATAATCACATTCCAGAGAAACAGCAGCAGAAACAGACTGAGCAAAATCTGACTCCAAAATGTCCTCCTGACATGATTAAAAGTTCTCCTCTAACTTCCTGTTAGCATTAGAACCCAATGTTAGCATGAGGTTAGCATCAGAGCTTCAGGAGTTAATCAGACTCTCATCTGAGAGGAACCTGCAGGAACCTGTCTGACCTTCAGCTGTTGGTTCTGCAGCTTCAGCATTCAAACATCCCACACCTCCAGGAAACCTCCAGTAAACCTCCAGACAACCTCCAGAGAACCTCCACGAAACCTCCAGAGAAACTTCAGAAAACCTTCAGAGAACCTGCAAAAAACCTCGAGAGAACCTCCCAAAAACCTCCAGAAAACCTGCAGAGAACCTTCAGAAAACCTGCAGAGAACCTGCAAAAAAACTCCAGGAAACTTCCAGAAAACTCCCAGAAAACCTGCAGAGAACCTTCAGAAAACCTTCAGAAAACCTCCAGAAAACCTCCAAATCTGACCACAGCAGGTTAATTATGCTAACGACTAACGGCTAATGGAGTTTAGACCTCAGAACGTCTACGGTTCTCTGATGATGGTTGGTTAGTTTACTTCATTAGTTTAGCTGCTTGGTTTAGATGTTTAACTGGTTACCTGTTTAGTTGTTAGTTTAGTTACTTGTTTGTTTGCTTAGCTGTTAGTTCTGTATTTTTCTGTCCATTCTGCAGCTCAGTGAACGTTTTATCTTCAGTCTGCTCAGAAACACAGATTCCACCTCCAGTTTAAAGAGGAACAGAATAAACAGAATAAATCTAACATCAGTCCAGATCCGACACTCGTGGTAGAAAACAAATCCTGGGTTCCTCTTTAGGCCCGGAATCCGTCAAGAACATCAACAGGAAGACGAATGGAGCAGCTCTGGACCACAAACCCTCTGGAGATGTTCAATCTGCAGCTCAGCAGGTTCATATTAGGGTTCTACTCACAGAAGACCTTCTGATGTTCCTCCTGAAGAACCAGCAGACTGATGTTCCTCCTGAAGAACCAGCAGACTGCTCCAGTTCCTTCGGATGATCTACAGCAGGGGTCACCAACCTTTTTGAACCTGAGAGCAACTTCAAGAGTACTGAAAAAAAAAAAAAAAAAAGGGTACTGAGTCGTACGAAGGGCACCTTGTTTGATACAAACTTCCTCAATAGCAAACTTGCGCCATCATCTTTAAACAATAACAATAATGAAAATAATCTGTAAAAAGACTGATTACATTTATGTTAATTATTCCTTACAATAATTATTCACAATGATTTCCACAACAATGACGGTAGGAAACACACACACACACACACACACATATATATATGGAAATCTGTTCCAATATTTAAAAGTCAGAGGCATCCCATCTCTGAAACTTTGGTAAATATCTTTCTTGGCAGTTTTGTATGAATCAGCATATTTGCAGCATTTTGTTCAAAATCACACCAGTTACATTTCTGTGCAAATTATCACTTCTAACATCTTTAGGAAATCATTAACTGTCATCAAATCATGCTTCATTTATGCAAACCACTACCTTTGTAACATTTTTGAACAATTCATGAACTCTGTCCCACATTTGTACAAATTATCAGTTATGCAAGAAAAAAAATCAACTCTTTCACATTTAGAAATGAATCCTATCACATTAGTACTAATCACCAGCATTTTTCACCAGCATTGCAACATTTTTAACAGATCATAACAACAAATCATTACATGTTTTCAACTAATTACTTTTCTCATTTTTGTGTAATGGCACAGTGTTTTGAATGACAACATGTTACGTCTTTCTTTGTCTGTAAATGTGTGTTAGTGGGAAGCCTGGCATTGCAGAGCTCATCATGTCTTACCTTTACCTTGCAGCTCACAGTTCAGATGGTTCAGTTTCCCAGTGATGTCCGTTAAAAATGCAAGGGAAAGAATCCACTCAGTGTCCTCCAGCAGCAAGGTGTCTTCCCCTTTGGACTGCATCAACTCTTTGATTTCGGCCAACAGTGACAAAAAACGCTGTAAAACTGTTCCCCTGCTGATCCATGGGGTTTCTGTGTGTAGTAACAGGTCACCATGTTCAGCTGACAGCTCCTCCAGCAGCACCTTCAATGTCCTGGTTGTTTGGCTTTGGAGCCATTTATGATCTTCACGACAGGAGTCATCACATGATCAAATCCGGCCACTTTTGTACATCCATATGTCCTGCTGGTGAATGCTGCAGTGGTAATGTAGGAATGTTGGGAAGTCTGGATCACCTCTGCATCGTACAATGAAGCCTGCATGGCGACCCGTCATGGAGGAGCCCCATCTGTCGTCACTAAAACAAGCTTTTCTCATGGTACGTTTTTCTCCGCGAAGAAACTTTTCGTCGCGTAGCAGACGTCAAAGCTGCCTTTAAGTCCCGGGTTTTTCCTGTCCGTAGTGCGCATACAGTCTATGTGCGCTAGCAGGTAGCTAGTTAGCATGGAAGCTTTGTAGCGGCTAAAGTAGCATCTCTCCACATTGTGCCGCTTTGCCGACGCAATAGTCGCCCCGCTTATAGGACACATACATTTATCTTTCACTGTCGTGAAAAAGAACTCTTCCTCCCAGTTTTCTCTTTCACTTCTCTGTCATGTTTTGGAGATAAAAATCACATCTAGCTTCCCAAAGTGTCTGCACCCAGACGCTGCAGCAGAATGACGTAGTGGTTTGACATGCGCAGTGAACTCTGACTCGGACAAGGTCGAAGTTCATTTACACCGAAGATATTTTTGTTTTTAAAAAATTATCATAAATATTGTAATTTGAAATCTGCATTAATGTAAGTATTTTTGATTTAAAAAGAACACCAACTATAATTTTTTATAAGGAATTTCATGGTGACTAGTGTTATTTTTAGAACATGTGTTGCGGGCAACTCCCATGGTCTCTGCGGGCAACCAGGCGCCCGCGGGCCCCGTGTTGGCTACCCCTGCTCTACAGGAAGTGACTTCAGATCAGGATTATTGAGGAACATCTGAACTCATCCATTCTCCTCAACAATAACCTTCTGCACAACTCGACACACACACTGCTGGTCCAAACCTGAAGCTCCAGTGGTGCAGCAGGAAGTGATGTCATCAGGCGTTGAGCGGTAAGCGCTGACATCATCCCCGGAGGAGCGATGAGGTCATGAAGAACCTCTGACTGACCTGAAGGTTCAACAGAATTTAAAGGTTTGGTTCCGTTAGTTTGTCCTCCGACAGAAATATGAGATCAGATCATTTATTGATTTGTTGACTTACTGGTTTATTAGTTTATTGATTTATTGATTCCTTAGTTAGAGGAACACTGTGAAAACGTTCTGTTAGAGCAGGTAGATCAGAATAAAAGGTCAGTGCTGATAGAACACGGATCAGAATGTCTCAGAGCGGATCAATACTTTTATTGGCAGGAGTATCAGTAAATCCTGATAATAATGTAGTTTTAATATTTCATAAAGTTAGAGATATTATTTATTGTGGACATTAAAGTCTTTTCTTTGTGTAGTTTTTGCTGTTTTGTGTCTTAGTTTTGTGTTTTCTGTGTTTTTATCGTTCTGTTTTATTTATATTAATGGTTAAAATCTGATTTAAAAAAATGCGTTAAATAAAACTTTACCTGAAGTTTCAGAAGAAAATTAAAGTCAGTCTGAATTGAGAGCAGCTGAACTAACAGCTGGATGATGTTTAACGTTAAATTTGCAGTGATTTTGTCATATTTAAACATCTCTAATGGAATGTTGTCATGAATGGAGCAGCAGAACCAGCAGCAGAACCAGCAGCAGAATCAGCAGAACCAGCAGCACCAGCACCAGCAGCAGCAGCAGAACCACCAGCAGCAGCAGAACCACCAGCAGAAGCAGCAGAACCAGCAGCACCAGCAGAAGCAGCAGAACCAGAACCAGTTCCACTTAGTCCCTCCTCCATCCTCTATTCAGCCCAGACCACACACAGGTTCAGACTGGAAACCAGCAGACTGAAAACTAGCGAACTGGAAACCAGTACATTGGAAACTAGAAAACTGGAAACCAGTAAACTGAAAACCAGTAAACCAGAGCAGCAGCTACTTTGTGTCTCCACCGCTGAAGATGGATGACAGAATCAAGATTTTATATTAGATTTTAAAAACATCACAACCCAGACAAATGAGACCCAAAACTATGAAAACTTGACAACAAACCAAGAAACAAAACCCAAATATGAGACAAAAGGACTCAAAAAAGACACAAAACCGAGAAAAAAAGAGACAGAAAACAAGAAGAAAAGGAAGAAAGTGAGACAGAACATGACTCCAGATCCACAGGAACCCTGAGAGCAGAGAGTCTGGATGAATATAAACCATGGGAATGTTCTAGTTTCTGTAGAGAGGAAGTTTGATGATCCAGAAGCTCCTGATGATGTGCTGACCAGATGTTATGAGAACAGTTCTGGTTTAATGTCCAGAAACCATCAGAGCAAACATCTGGATGAAGATGGAGGAGAGAAGCAGAAGCATGGAGAAGAATCATCTGATGCTAAACAGGAAACTCTGGATGAACCCATGATGCTGCCTCCACCGTGCTTCACATCATGATGCTCAGACCTCCAGATGTCTCCAGTGGTGGTAGATGTTCCTAGATGTTCAGGATGCTTCTGTGCTGATAAACGGTTCTACAGCTGTGGAACCAGATCAGATTTTATTTGCTGCTCTGATGTTCTAAAACAGTGAATCAATATTTATTCTGTTTTATGAACTAGAACCAAAGATCAGTAAATAGTTAAAACATGTAAATGTCCTGCTGTCTGTGCAGCGATATTTATTCACCGTATCCATGGAAACGACACAAAGGTTCTCCACTGATCACTACACCACTGAATGACTCATAGACGAAGAACACGATCCGTCCTTCTGCTGCCGGAACCACAGAACCATCAACGGATTAACCTGACTTGTTGACAAAACATTACAAAGATTTATAATAAATAATGTCCATGAATTAAAACTGAGAAACTGTCAGGTTCCTCAGAGATCATGAGAACTCTCGTTCTCAGCTCGATGGAGGTCTGGACTCTGACTCCTCCAGAACTTCCACCTCGATGTCTTCAAACCATCTCTGAGGATCTTTGTCTGTTTGCTTCGACTCATCGTCTGAATGGAAACTGATCTTCTCCAAGTCTCATCATCAGGTTGTCCTCCAGGATTTCATTTACCCTCTACCTTTACCTGCCTTCCAGGACCTGCTGCTGAGGAACACCATGATACTGCCTCCACCGTGCTTCACATCATGATGCTGCCACCTCCGTGCTTCACAGTGGGGATGGAGTGTTTGTGATGATGTTCAGGGTTTGGTGTCCATCAAACATATCATCTAGTCTGATGGACATAAAGCTCCATCCTGGTCTCCTCAGACCAAAGAAACTTCTTCCAGGTGTCTTCAGAGTCTCCACATGTCTTCTGGTGAACTCTAGTCCAGATTTAATTTGACTGTTGGAACTCCAGAGAAGTCATAGGAGTCTTGGTGGCCTCCCTCACCAGTCTTTTTGGACGTATCTACAACTACTGAAATCAAACTGAATCTAATAATGTGTTCGTCCCATTTGGTTCATCACAGTTCTGAGGTGTTTAAAAGCGATCAGGTGGCTTTAAAGTTTCCAGACTGCCTCCTTGATGTTTCTTCATCTTCTTCTCTGTGATGGTGGACTTTCTCCAGGTTGTTTCTTCTCTAACCTGCAGCAGCTTCTCTCTTCTGTTTTAGTTCTCTGAAAGTGTGAAGTTGCCTACAGCAGCTTTAACTGGCTCTGGATCAGCTGTTACTAAGCAACCGGCGGCAGCCTCCGGACCGCAGCTATAAGAGGAAACTCTGCAGGAGTGTTTGGTCGGTCCAGGGGATGTATGCTGTCGCCATGGCAACACAGAGGTCCAGTCTGGTTAAATAAATTCATAGTGAGAGTTTAATTAGCGGCCAGCAAACCAGAGGGTGAAGTTCAGAACTCTTTATCTCCTCCTGGTTTGTGCCCTCAGAAACATTCAGACCGTCTGCTGGAGATCAGACTCTGTATTATTAAAATACACAAAATATACACAAAATTAAGGTAAAATCACATCAAAAAATTGTAAAGATGCAGAAAGTTTCCATTTCCTTAAATTAGTTTTACTGTAAATGAATTTATTCCAACATTAACTTTCTAATCATCATGTGAAACACTTTAATGTTGGAAATGTTTTTATTCTCTGAGCTTGAAGCAGAATTTAATGACAGATTCTTCTGAATGTTTGTGGGTTTTATGGTTATTAAAGCAGATAATCTGATAATTCAATTGTAGCTTGAGTCATTTTTAAGCGAACAGGTTTAACTTTCTCCACAATCAGGATAACTTTAAGGCTAATTGGGAGGCTGACAGGCTGACCGTCGGGATAACATCCAGGCTAACTACCAGGCTAACCTTTCAGGCTAGCTGCTAGGCTAGCTGTTAAGCTGTAAGGCGAATAATCTGACTAACTATCAAGCTAACCTTCAAGCTAACTGTCAGGCTACTTGTCAAACTGTAAGGCTAACTGTCAGGCTAACCTTTAAGCTAATTGTCTGGCTAATCTTCAGGCTAACTATGAGGATGACCTCCAGGCCAACTATGAGGCTAACCTTCGGGCTAACCTTCAGGCTAACAATGAGGCCAAGTATGATGCTAACATTTTGGCTAACTATGAGGCTTACATTTAGGCTAATTATGAGGCTAACCTTCAGTCTGACTATGAGGCTAACTATGAGGCTAACCTTCAGGCTAACCTTCAGGCTAACTATGAGGCTAACTTTAAGGCTAACTATGAGGCTAGCCTTCAGGCTAACTATGATGCTAACATTCAGGCTAACTATGATGCTAACATTCAGGCTAACTATGATGCTAACATTCAGGCTAACTATGAGGCTAGCCTTCAGGCTAACTATGATGCTAACATTCAGGCTAACTATGAGGCTAGCCTTCAGGCTAACTATGATGCTAGCCTTCAGGCTAACTATGAGGCTAACCTTCAGGCTAACTATGATGCTAGCCTTCAGGCTAACTATGAGGCCTAATGATGACTGATTGATGCTCGGGTCGCCTTCATGCTTCACCACAGACTGACACCAGGAGGAATTCAAAATCGAGTTTCCTTCAACAATAAACAACAGAAATGTTCCATCTGTGATTGAGGACTTCCAGGTAGATCAGAGATGGAACGTTTCTGTTGTTTACTGTCGAAGTCGTTTTTTAATAGTGTGATTATTGGTGATAATTTTACATCTTTTTATGGTGATTTTACATCTTTTTGTGATAATTTTATGTATGTTTGTGGTTAAAACTATCGTCTGTGCTCCTGAACATCTGTATTCCAGTTGCTACCAACCTCCATCCTACTGCTCATCTTCACCTGAACGTCTCTAAGAAACGACACAAAGCAGCTGAAAACGTCTACGAGAGGAGCTCCATCGATCAGAACCACCAAACCCACACAGAACCTCAGAACCACGACTGAGTTCTGTGGGAGGATTCAGCAGCTTTGAAGCTAGGCGAGGAGGAGGACGCTCAGTTTAAGAAGCTGAACTCTGCAGACAAAGAATCTGTGTTGATGTTCTCAGATCCAGTAGCTCCCAGCTGCTGGTTCTGGAGGACTGGACCAGACCCTCTGGCTGCACAGGTCATCAAATATTAATGAACATCATTGACTGTGATATCGATGTTTGAAAGGTGCTGCACTCACAGAAAGCTAAAAAATCACCCAGAGTCACAGAAATCTGCCGTGAGAACGAGTTATTACCGAACTAAACGACTCCAGGACACAAAAAAATGTCCTGAATGGCTCCAGAATTAGTCAAAACATCTCCAAAATTATTCAAATCTTCTCCAAAATGAAGCAAAAAAAATGTCGCAGAGTCTCGAAATTTGACCAAAATGTCAAATAAAGTCAGATGGAGCTTCTACTAATGACCATGAGGCGTTTAGGGAACATCTGTAAACTGCAGCTTCTACTGACCATGAGGCGTTTAGGGAACATCTGTAAACCGCACCTTCTACTGACCATGAGGCGTTTCGGGAACATCTGGAAACTGCAGCTTCTACTGATCTATCTCCAGCATCAAGCAGCGTTGGGTTGAAGGTCCACTTGATGATCTTCACCAACCAGCTGCTGACTTTGTTCTGATCCAGACTGATTCCTCAGCGATCAGAACATCTTCAAACAGCTCGATGTCCTGAATGCTGGAGGTCAGTTTGTGAGAAGCTGCCGAGATTAGAAGACATGAAGCCGATCATGGATTCCTGATGATTCCTCCTACATCCAGGTTCTGATGCAGTGTCTTTGTCTTTGTCAGAAGAAAGCGAAGATGAGGAAAGTTGTGAACACAAAGTTCAGGTTTCCACCACAGAACTCAAAAGACCCAAATCTACAAGATGAAAGTTCACCTCAAACAGACCAGATCTCATGAAGGTCCATCAGGGTTTTTCAGGAGAATCTGCTGCAGATCTCAGGTCAGTGATGGAGTTGTCAGTAGACCTCCTGGATGTTCAGAACCAGAAGTTGTCAGACAGTATGGAGGTTCGAGGTTCTCTGAAGTCTTCATTGGTCTGACTGAAAGTTCAGACTGCAACAACGTGATGAGAAACATCTGGAGGAACCCGGTGGAGAACAGGATCCATCCCACTGAGAGATCTCAGATTTAACATCACCGTTTATTAGAATAAATGAAACTGATGATGTTCCTTCAGGTAAACTTCACAGAATCGTCCTGATCTGAACAGCTTCACCTTCAGGATCTGAGGATCCAACTGTCACAGAATAAACCTGAAGATGAACCTTCACAGAACCTTTAAACAGCCTGAAGATGTTCACCACAGAGAGACTAACAGAACGATGGAAACAACAACAAACACAATCAGACATGAAGAGACTCAGATCAGGAGAACATCAGCTCAAACTGACAAGAAGACAACAGAGAGATGAAAAAACACGAAAAGATGGGGGAAAAAAACACAGAAACATGAAGAACAATCAGAGGAACAACAAGAAGAACAACTAGAAGAACATGAAGAACCACCAGAAGAACAACCAGAAAAACATGAAGAACCACCAGAAGAACAACCAGAATAACATGAAGAACCACCAGAAGAACAACCAGAAGAACATGAAGAACAACCAGAAGAACATGAAGAACCACCAGAAGAACACGAAGAACCACCAGAAGAACAACCAGAATAACATGAAGAACCACCAGAAGAACATGAAGAACCACCAGAAGAACATGAAGAACCACCAGAAGAATGACCAGAAGAAGATGAAGCACCAGAAGAACAACCAGAAGAACGTGAAGAACCACCAGAAGAACAACCAGAAGAACATGAAGAACCACCAGAAGAACGTGAAGAAACACCGGAAGAACATGAAGAACCACCAGAGATGAGGATTGAACCAACCTGAGCTGTGATCAAACAGTTTATTCTACAGCTGATGGACGTGATCTTCAGAGTTAAAGCTAATGCTAATGCCAATGCTAAAGCTAAAGCTAAAGCTGGTCACATTTACCAGCTGGATCTGAGCAGAAAGTTTCAGCCAGAGAAAAGTTTTATGATTATTTAGGATTTAATTATGTTGAAACACAAAACTGTTGTCACATAAAGTCAGTTATTGATAACATAAGTTAGTTATTGATCATATAAGTTAGTTACTGATAATCTAAGCTGATTATTCTGAGAGTAAAGAAGCTGCAGTTTAAATCAGCATCTCTGTTCTGCCGAGATGCTGAAATCCACCTGGATTAATCTGAGCTGCAGGTTTCTACAGGTAACCAGGTGCGTGTGTGTGTGTGTGTGTGTGTGTGTGTGTGTGTGTGTGTGTGTGTGTGTGTGTGTGTGTGTGTGTGTGTGTGTGTGTGTGTGTGGGCGGTAAAAGTGCGACACTCCCTGAAACAAATCTCCCTCTGCTGACTCACCAGCTGCCCACACAGGGACGATCTGAGCATGTGCAGAAAGCTGCTGAACACCTGTCAGGACCTGACAGTAGAGACTAAATAAACAACAACAGGTCTGCACACACACACACACACACACACACACACACACACACACACACACACACACACACACACACAGACACACACACACACACACACACACACACACACACAGTAGAAAATATTCACCTGGAGAAGTAAAATGTTTCTGAGCTTCACAGAATCAAACAACTAGTTAGCAGGAATCTGCTCCATTAAACCAGTTAAAACCAGTTTAAACCTTTTAAAACAAACCTGTTAACCAGAAAATCCAGGAGGCTAGCCTCTGGGCGAAACATCAGGTTTATTGTCAAGCTAACTGTCAAGCTAACCTTAAGGCTAACTGTATATCTGCCAGGCTAATCATCAAGCTAGCTATCAAGCTAAGCTTCAGGATAGCTGCTAGGCTAGCTGTTAAGCTGTAAGGCTAACTGTCTGGCTAAGTATCAGGCTAACCTTTATGCTAACTATGAGGCTAACCTTCAGGCTAACTATGACACTAACCTTTATGCTAACTATAAGGCTAACCTTCAGGTTAACTATGAGGCTAAAATTCAGGCAAACTATGAAGATAACCTTTGGCTAACTATGAGGCTATCATTCAGGCTAACTATGAGGCTAAACTTCAGGGTAACTATGAGGCGAACTTTGAGGCTAACATTCAGGCAAACTATGAAGATAATCTTTGCGCTAACTATGAGGCTATCATTCAGGTTAACTATGAGGCTAACCTTTATGCTAACTATGAGGCTAACTATGAGGCTAACCTTCAGGCTAACTATGAGGCTAACCATTAATGCTAACTATGAGGCTACGGTTACTTTTCCAGAACCACTGCTGTTCCTGTTTCTCTCTTTTATTTTTCAAACATTATTGAACATCTTTTTCAGTGAGCAGAACGTCTTAGTCAGATAGAAAACACCGTTACATTCAAACCAAACAACTTCCTCTGTTACCTCCTCAGTAGAACCAGAACCAGAACCACTAGAACCGGATCAACGTCTGAGCAGCAGAACCAGCAGCAGCAGCGACCCGCTAATGAACCTCTGAGTCTGCAGCTGCTCAATAACAGATGAAGGCTTTTATTCTGGAACAGAACCTGAAGAGGAGAACGTTCTGACACAGCAGGAGGCGGTAATGGATCCCTGAGGGAACCACCGGATCAATACCAGGAACCAGGATCAAAGGTGGAACAATTACCGCTGACTGAGAACAAAGAACTCAGCTTTAAACTAACAAGCGCTTTAATGATCAGAAGCTAGTTCTAGAATAATTTAATGACAACATTCAGAGAACAACCAAACAGAACCGGGATCAGATATCTGGAACCAGAACCTTTACTGATCTCTGAGGAGGAACGGTTCCTGTTAAAATAAAAACTTGAAAAATACAAACATGAGCAAAAATATGACCCTAAAATATCAACATAGGCAAAACGGAGAAACGTCAAATATAAAAATGTACCGAGAAGAACAGTTTAACAGATAATGATTCTAATGGTGGAGAACCTGCATCATTCTGAAGGAACACAGCTGTTCTAGACCAGTGGAACCAACCGTCTGAACGTTTGTAGACCGTTCCTTAAACGTGTATGTTTGTAGAACCTTCTGTGGACCTCCATCCAGTGCTGAGGTAGAACCGGTTCCTGTTCTGATAAACTTTAATCTTGGTGTTTATGAGTCGAAGCTTCATCAAAGACGTAAACATGAAATCTTAGTGATTAGGAGGTTTATCTGTGGCTTCACAGTTCTGGATGATCTCAGAGGCTTGGTTCCTGAACGTTCCTCACACTAACATCAGAACCTCCGGTGGATCAAACCTTCAGACTATAAACCGTCTTAAAGGAACACCACTACCCACAATGCACCACAGCAGCACTCAGACTAACCAACCCAGACTCATCAACGTCACTTTAAGGGTGTTTCCACGGCAACAGAACCTGGAGGACAAACTGGACCAACGTTCTTCTGGTTCCTCCACAAACTGCTGCTAGTTGGGAGAAACTCAAAACCTTTGAAGTTCTCAGACTGAAACCTTCAGATATCAAAGATCCGTCAGAAGTCGCCTGAAATATTCATAAGTTCAGCTCTCAGTGATCAATAGCTGACTCACTAACAGCAACACAACAACAACACAACATCGACACACTGATAATAGCTGACTCACTAACAGCAACAACACAACATCAACACATCGACACTGATAATAGCTGACTCACTAACAGCAACAACACAACAACACAACATCGACACACTGATAATAGCTGACTCACTAACAGCAACAAAACAACACAACAACAACACAACATCAACACACTGATAATAGCTGACTCACTAACAGCAACAACACAACAACAACACATCGACACACTGATAATAGCTGACTCACTAACAGCAACAAAACAACACAACAACAACACAACATCAACACACTGATAATAGCTGACTCACTAACAGCAACAACACAACATCAACACAACAATACAACACATCAACACAACACACTGACAATAGCTGACTCACTAGTAGCAACACAACACAACACATCAACACAACAACAATACATCAACAGAACATCAACACACTGACAATAGCTGACTCATTAACAGTAACACAACAACACAACAGAACAACACAACACCAGCTACACAACAACAATAACATCAACATATCACCACACTGACAATAGCTGACTCACTAACAGCAACACAACAACACAACATCATCGACACAACAACAACACATCAACACAACAACACAACAAATCAACACAACATCAACACAACAATACAATACATCAAAACAACACAGCACATCAACACAACATCAACACAACAACACAACATCAACAGAACAACACAAAATCAACACACTGACAATAGCGGACACTAAGAGCAACACAACATCTACACAACAACACAACACCATCTACACAACAACATCAACACACTGACAACACAACAGAAAAAACAACACATCAACACACTGACAACAGCTGACTCACTAACAGCTACTAACACTACAACACAACACCATCTACACAACAACAACAACACATCAATAACAACAACACAACATCAACATCAACACAAACACAACATCAGCACTGCAGCGTGATGCATTTCACATAGACAATGAATGGGATACTAGAAATTGAAGATCTTGTGCACACATTAGTTTCCACAGTACTGGTAGCGGCTAACGGTGTAGACATCCCATAATAGACCACTTTAGAAGACATTGAAAGTGCCTGAGTTTACAAAAAGTCTATAAATGTTGAATATAATCGCTATAATGTCACTTTGAGAAATGCAGATAAATAAAAATGAGACAAACACTTTAGTTGTCAGAAGGTCACCTATATTATATATGAATATATATATATATATATATATATATATATATATATATATATATATATATATATATATATATAAAACATAAACTGAAAAACTTCACGTCCCACCACTAAATAAAACACAACAACCTTCACTGAGTTCAGCAGAACATAATTAACAGACTCTAAGTGTTCTGGTTCTGCAGAGGTCCAGTTCCAGATGGAGGATAGAATATTCAGTTTGGTGGAACATAAAGTAAATATTTTTTCTTCAGAACTTTCAATGTTCTCCACTCTGAGTTTAGAACCTCCAACGAGACTAAAGCAGGATGAAAACTGTTGTTCTGTCAGTTTGTCACCAAACATTCTCCATTTAGTAATAATTCTGAGACCAGGAGAACTTTAGGTCCATGAGAACCTGGACATTCCTACAGAGCAGATTCATATTCTGCTCACAAGTCAAAAGGTTCCACAACAAAACCAGAGATCCATCATCCCCCCTCTGACAGCCCGTTGCTACGGGTTACCGTTGCATCCCGTCAATCAGCAGCAGGAAACAAAGCAGCGGCTGGTGGCATCGTCATGACAACACAAAGACCTGCCGACGCCTCAATGGAGCAACGGAGCTTCATTCTCAGGAAGCATCGAGTCGCATTTCTGAGTTCAGGTTTAAGAGGATTAGCCGCTAACGCTAACAAGGCTAATTAGAGCGATGGAGGAACGATGAATGAGAACCTGAGACTGAAAACAGCAACAAAAAACATCAGTCACAGCAGAAAACTAATAAAAACAACAACAAAAACATCAATCACGGCAGAAAACTAATAAAAACAACAACAAAAACATCAGTCACGGCAAAAAACTAATAAAAACAACAACAGAAACATCAGTCACAGCAGAAAACTAATAAAAAACAGCAACCAGACACCACAAAACGTATCAACTGATCAGCTGGTAGGAAACGGCAGGGAGCAGGAAACAGTGACTGAAAACAACAGAAACTAAAAACGACTCAAAGGGACAAAAAAAACGCCCCTAAATCAGACAACAGCAGTAAACATTTGAAGAAGAAAAACGTGGTCTTCATGTTCTGGTTCCACAGATCTGCAGGACTTCAGGTTGAAACATGAACCACAGAGAAGAAAGATGAGACATTTAAAAATAATCTGAACACTGAAGTCACATGACTGATCAGCTATTTCTGACATCATCAAACATGGCCGTTTATGTTCTCATTTCAGCTGCTGTTTCTTGTTTTTGCTGCTGAATTCTGTCCTTTTCAATCGCTGTTTCCTGTTGTTTTTACTGTTTGAAGTCAAACAGTCATGGAAGTAATGATCAAACCACCTGTTTTTTTCCCATTTCTTGTTCATTTCAATGCCTGGTGCCACTAAAGGTTTATTACCTAAAGAATACAATGAACAGGACTTTAAATGCAGCTGATTCCATCATACTTTATGTCCTATCTGACCTGCTTCAGCTTCATTGTATTCCAGGGTCTATAAGAGGACATTTCATGTCTTCAGCAGCACATGCAAAGGTCTAGAGTGGTTTCCTGCTGACATTCAAGCCGTAGCACAACTCAGAATTTGTCAGCTCTCACATAATGCCTAAAACTAAAGAATTATGTGAAGCCACAAAGGCAGCCATCATGAGTGAGAGACAGGTAGCCAAAAAACTGAAGATCTCCAAGACAGCCGTTCATTACACCAAGAAAAAAACAGCCCAACGTGGTTCTACCAAACTGCTAGCTGGTCAGGAAACGTCTTTCTACCCACCAGATGACCGTCACTCATCTGTTCCTGTCAGGAATCGTCCTCAGACCTCCAGGGACCTTAAAAATGAGTGGACACTGTGGAGAAATGGGACTTGTTGGACAAGGACAGTTGGAAAGTGACATGTTGAAGCTGGTCTGAAGTCCCACAGGGCAGGAAGAAGCCCTTCATCAAGGAAAAGCAGAGGAAAGCTGGTTACTCTTTGCTGGGATCACAAGGATTGGACTGTTGATGATTGGACTAAGGTTCTCTTCAGGGATGAATCCAGTTTTCAGTTGATGTCCACTCCAGCCAACTTACTGGTTAGGAGGAAGCCTGGAGAAGCTACAAACCAGACTGTCTGCCCCTACAGTAAAACATGGGGGTGGATCAGTGACCATCAGGGGTAGTTTCAGCCTGGGTGGAACAGGGCCAATGAACCAGGTCATGTTTGGGGCTACTCTTGAAAACAGTCTTCTTCCATCAGCTGGAAAACTCTTTCCTGCCTCCAATGACTGGATTTTCCAACAAGACAATGTCAGTTAAAGCCTGGATGGAGAACCAGAACATTGGAACCATGCCTTGGCTGCTCAATCACCAGATCTAAATCCAACTGAAAACCTGTGGAAAATCATCAAACACTAAATGGAGAACCACAAGCCCAAAAACAAAGCAGATTAGTTAGAATGAGTGCAACAGGAATGGGCTGTAACCAATCATCAATGCCATAGCTACTGATGGAAGAACTTATCATCTAGAAAACCATGGAAAATGTCTGATATCAGCTCTGAGATTAAACTCTGATCACCTAGTTTTGTTGTCATCATTATATTTGTCCAAACAAATGTTCCATTAGTGGTACCAGGCATTAAAATGAAGAAGAAACTGAAGAAAACCAGGCGGTCTGATCATGTTTCTGTGACTGTATTGTTAGGGAATTCTGCGATGTCAAAAGAGGAATCAGGAGGCAAACTCAGGGACACTCTGGAGACTCAGATGGCTTATGCTGAGAATAAGGTTTACTGAATTCAGGAGAAATGATACAGCGAGTAACACAGTGACGTGAGCACTGGCAGCATCAGTTCTGAGGAGTCTCTCTGGTCTTGGGTACTTATACCGTTTGGAAGGCGTGCCATGTTTATGTTATACTCTAAATGTGGAGGCAGGACTGTTGGTTCAGGATCCATCTGAACAGGAACACAACAATATAACCTTGTTGTTCTGACATCATCAGCCAGATAGTTGGTCTGTTATCCCTATGTTATGTTTACCAAGCGTCTGTCTGTCTCAGGGTCATATTAGGGGACAGAGAGACCAAACGCAAGTTTGCATCCTCTATCTAGAACCATGAGTCAAGGGTGACCATTTGGGACGACTCAGCATTTAGGCTGTCATAAACTAGAACCACCTCAGTCGTGAGAAAGTGAGTAATTTTTCCTTCACATGTATGTTCTATAGTTCCACCTGACACCAACCCAACCTGCCTCCACGTGTTTTTCTCTAACCTGTTCCTCCTCCAGAACAAACCTGGTCTGGACTCTGCAGAACCTTTCAGCCCGCTATGACATCACAGTTGGCCTCGGCATGTAAGCTGACATGAGGAGTGATGTCATGAATGGCTGCTGTCGCCGCCACGATGGGATTTTTTCTTCTTTTTGGCGCAGCGTGGAACCCTGAGAGCGATTTAGACGTTCTCCTGTCAGTCTGTTCCCACAAAGCTCATTAGCCATGTATGGAGCGAAGCAGCCAGAAGTCATTTGTTTGTCTTTAAGCAGCTAAACTGGCTTTTATCCTGCTGATAATACACAGATTAGCATGAGAAAAGCAGCAAGACACACACACACACTCCCAGGCCTCCTGTTGTGTAGCGTGTGATGATTACAAAGTGTGTGTGTTTGTGTGTCGGCTGCTAGTTAACACGCTAATGAGACCAGCAGCTGACACAGTGTGTTTACATGCTGTGTGTGTGTGTGTGTGTGTGTGTGTGTGTGTGTGTGTGTGTGTGTGTGTGTGTGTGTGTGTGTGTGTGTGTGTGTGTGTGTGTGTGTGTGTGTGTTAGCACAGATGCTAATGAGCAGCTTCACTGAAGACTTCATCTGCTGCAGTTTGAAGAAAAAGTCACGTTGGCCTCTGATTGGTCAGTTTAGAGTCAGCTGATCATTGCTTCTGTTGGTTTTAATGGTTGTTTTCAATTATTTTTGTCGTTATATTTGCTGTTTTCAGTCATTGTTATCTTTCTGTTCTGTCATTTTCTCTGTTTTCTTCATCTTCTGGTTCTGCTGCAGATCAAAGCATCAGAACATCATCAGCTGATCTGAATTTCTGCCACAAATCTGACATCAGGAATCACCGGTAATCTGGATCAAAAAACAGAGGAAGGGTTGAGTGTTCTGTGCTGGTCTACAGAATCATCAGTCTGCTGGGACTCTGAAGGTGTTTTCAGACCTTTAAACCTTCATCCATTATTCAGATCAGCTCTCTGACCTTCCTGCAGCTCCGACTGTTGGTCAGAACCCAGCAGCAGATGAATCCGCTCATTGATCGTCCAGAAGGTCAGCTCCAGCCTCTGAACCTTCAGATAAACCAGGAGGAATGAGGAGCTGAACACCAACCTGCTGAAGAACTGAAGCTTCTCCTGCTGCTCTGGTCTGAACTCAGATCAGCTCCTGGACGATTTCAGCTGCTGCTTTGAGAACAGCCAAAGAAAAATTGGTTTGAAAAGTTAATGTCAATAAATGAAGGCCTCTAAAAGATTAAATAAAGTTTTAGAATGAGCTTACAAACCTCAACATATATATATATATATATACATACATACATATTAACCTCGATGTGTTCTCCTGAGAACATTGAATCCTGATGATCACAGCTGGTCACAGAAAAACTGATCAGAAACCAGATTCAGTGTTCAGACTGAGACACCTGGATGGATGCAAACTGATATGGTGTCAGTTTTTACCAGAAATAAAATGTGTTTTTTATTAAAAAATTGGTCAAATTACATGAAACGTGGCTAAAATTACAAAAGAATTCATCCAGATTTTTCGAATATTTGTCAAAAACGGCTCAAAAACTGTTCAAAATGGCAAAAGATGTCCAAAATTATACTAAACTATCCCAAAATTATTAAAAATTTGTCCAAAAAATGACAAAAAAAATCCAACATGACTCTGATTTCTCTAGATTATTCAAGAAATGTTCTAAAGAACCTGAAACTTTGTTCAAAATGACTCAAAAACTGTCTAGAATTGGTCAAATCTGGATTGTCTTCAGAATGACGCACCTGGATGGATTTAAATTGATCTGGTGTCAGTTTCTGGCAGAAATAAATTGTGTTCTTTTTTTGTTGTTGTTGTTTTGTTTTTTAATAAAAATTGGTCAAATTACATGACACTGGACTAAAATTACAAAAAAGTCATGGAATTGTATTGAACATTTGTCAAAAATGCTTCAAAATGACAAAAGACGTCCAAAATTATTAAATTTTGTCCAAAAAAATGACAAAAATTTTCCAAAATGACTCAGTATATCCCCAAATTATGCCAAAAATGGGGTGATTTTGTGCATTTTTGTGGAAATTTTTGCCGTTTTTGTGATTATTTTGTATGTTTTAAGTTTTTGTTACAAAGTCACCTGTTTTGTGGTGATTTTGGGTGTTTCTTCTGCCATATTCGTACCTTTGAGGATAGTTTTCTCTTTTTGACTCTTTTTGTGATGATTTTAGGTATTTTTGAGGTAGTTTGGACCCTGATTGTGGTGATTTTGAATCTTTCAATGGAAATTTGGTCTTTTTGTGCTGATTTTGTGTTTCTTTGTGGTAATTCTGAGCCATTTTTGGTGGGTTTTTTGTGGTGATTTTGGATGTTTTTGTGATAATTTTTCAGCTTTTTTAGTTATTTTAGTTGCAATTTTCCCCAGAACTCAGATGTTCCTCCTCCTAAATGTCATGGTTCTATTTGCTGGACTGATGAAGTTCTGAAAAGGTCCTGAAAAAAATCTGGACCCACCTCTATGGACTTCAAGGACCTGGAATGTTCTAAGGGAGACTAAACTTAAAGACTGGAGGCAGGAAAGGAGAACGTCCCCTGGAGAATTCAATTCAATTCAATTCAATTCAATTCAATTCAATTCAATTCAATTCAATTCAATTTTATTTATATAGTGCCAATTACAGTCCAATTGTCTCGAGACGCTTTACAGAACCCATATTCCTGAACCCCCAGAGCAGCCCTAAGGAGACAGTGGCAGGAAAACACCCTTTAACAGGGAAAAAAAACCTGGAGCAGAACCCAGCTCTAATGTGGGGAACCCATCTGCTGCTGGCCGGGAGGGTTGAAAGGGACAGAAGAGGAATTCTATTCTAGATCTAACAGGAAGCCAATGAAGAGAAACCAGTACAGGAGAAATATGATCTCTCTTGCTAACTCCTGTCAGTACTCTGGCTGCAGCATTTTGGATCAGCTGTAGATGTTTCAGAGAGCTTTTGGAACAACCTGATAATAAGGAATTACAGTAGTCAAGCCTAGAAGTAACAAATGCATGGATTAGTTTTTCTGCATCACTCTGAGACACGATGTTCCTGATTTTCACAATATTTCTCAGGTGGAAAAAGGAAGTCCTACACATTTGTTTTATGTGTGAGTTAAAGGACATGTCCTGGTCAAAGTTAACACCGAGGTTCTTCACAGTAGTACTGGAGACCAATGTAATGCCATCCAGAGTAACTATATGCTTTGAAAGCGAGTTTCTAAGATGTTTGGGGCCAAATACAATGACTTCAGTCTTGTCTGAATTTAGTAGTAAGAAATTATAGGTCATCCAGGTCTTTATGTCCTTAAGACAATCTTGCAGTCTAGCTCGCTGATTAGTTTCATCTGGCTTCATAGATAAATACAATTGAGTGTCGTCAGCATCATAATGGAAATTAATAGAGTGCTTCCTAATAATATTGCCTAAGGGAAGCATGTATAATGTGAACAGTATTGGTCCTAAGACAGAACCCTGAGGAACTCCATGATTAACCCTAGTATGCTCAGAAGAGTCATTGTTGACATGCACAAACTGGAACCTGTCTGATAAGTAGGATTTAAACCAGTCCAGTGCTGTCCCTTTAATGCCAATACAATGTTCTAGTCGTTGTAATAAAAGTTTGTGGTCGATTGTATCAAATGCTGCACTAAGGTCCAATAAAATAAGTATAGAGACCAGTCCATTATCTGACACTATCAGAAGGTCATTAGTAACTTTCACCAGAGCTGTTTCTGTGCTATGATGCACTCTGAAGCCTGACTGAAACTCTTCAAACAAGCTATTCCTTTGTAAATGTTCACATAATTGATTAGCAACTGTTCTTTCCAGAATTTTAGAGAGAAATGGGAGGTTGGAGATTGGTCTATAGTTGGCTAAAACATCTGGATCTAGAGTGGGCTTTTTAAGTAAAGGTTTGATTCCAGCAACCTTAAAAGCCTGTGGTACATAGCCTGTTACTAGAGAGAGATTAATCAGATCTAACATTGAGGAATTAATTAAAGGTAAAGCCTCCTTGAACAGTCTAGTTGGGATAGGATCTAAAAGACATGTCGATGGTTTGGATGTAGAAACTATTGAAATGAGTTCAGAGAGATGTATGGGAGTGAAAAATTCTAAATATCCATCTGGTCTTACAGCCAATTCTAAAGCATCTGTACTCCATGATACATCTGTGACATTTGTAGGAAGGGCCAGATTAATTTTTTCTCTAATCGTAATAATTTTATTTGTAAAGAAGCTCATGAAGTCGTTACTGCTCAAAGCTAAAGGAATACAAGGTTCAACAGAGCTCTGACTCTTTGTCAGCCTGGCTACAGTGCTGAAGAGAAACCTGGAGTTGTTCTTGTTTTCCTCTATTAAAGATGAATAATATGTTGTCCTGGCATTACCAAGAGCTTTTTTATAAATTACTAGACTATTTTTCCAAGCTACATAAACTTCCTCTAAATTAGTGGAATACCACTTCCTTTCCAGCTTTCGGGACGCCTGCTTTAAAGTCCACAGCTGGGAATTCTACCAAGGAGCAGGTCCTCTCTGAGATAGAACTTTCTTTTTTACAGGTGCAACACTATCAAGTGTTGTACGCAGTGAGGCTGCAGCATTATTAACAATATAATCCACTTCTGTGGGAGTAAAATTATAATATTTCCCTTCCATTTTATCAGTAAGTGGTGCTGAACTAAATAGAGAGGGTATTATTTCCTTAAATTTAGTCACCAAATTGTCAGACAGACATCTACTGTAGTGATATTTATTCTTAACTCCTATACAATCTATTGTTGTAAATTGAAATGTTACCATAAAATGGTCAGAAAGAAGAGGGTTCCGGGGAAATACTGTTAACTGTTTGATTTCTATGCCATAAGTCAGAACGAGGTCAAGGGTGTGATTAAAACTATGAGTTGGTTTATTTACATGTTGAGAAAACCCAATTGAGTCCAATATTGAATTAAAAGCAGTCTTAAGGCTGTCACTGTCCACGTCAACATGAATGTTAAAGTCACCCACAATAATGACTTTATCTGAGCTGAGCAATAAATCAGATAAAAAGTCTGAGAATTGAGATAAAAACTCAGAGTAAGGAGCAGGAGGACGATATACAACAACAAATAAAACTGGTTTCTGAGCTTTTAAATCTGGATGAGAGAGACTGAGAGTAAGATTTTCAAATGAACTGTAACTAGGTTTAGGTCTCTGGTTCATTTTTAAGCTAGAGAGGTAGATTGCTGCCACTCCTCCTCCTCGGCCTGTGATTGGAGGAACATGACAGTTAGTATGACTAGGAGGAGTTGATTCATTTAGACTAACATATTCTTCCTGCTGCAACCAGGTTTCAGTCAAACAGAACAAATCAATCTGGTTATCAGCTATCAAATCATTTACTAACAGAGATTCAGACGAGAGAGATCTAATATTTAACAGACCACATTTAATTGTCCTGTTTCTTCACTCAGTTGAAATAGTGGTATTAATTTTTATTAGATTTTTATGGTTAATATGTCTTATGTTTATTTTTGAATTGTTTAATTTATTGAATTTTGGTGGTCGGGGGACAGACACAGTCTCAATAAAGCTAACTGAATTCCTGGAGGGTGACAGCTGAGAGGAAACTGCAGAGAGGTGTGGAAGACTACAACTCTAGAGTAGACCTACCGACAACTGGAGAAAGTTCTAGAGTAGACCTACCGACAACTGGAGAAAGTTCTAGATTAGACCTACTGTACAACTTTCTACAGGGAACGTTCTCCTCTATGGACCTCAAGGACCTGGAACTCTGGAAATATTCCCAGCTTGAAGGTAGAACTCTGATCATTGATAAAGTTACTGCAGATGAAGAAGCAGATGTTCTGAGGAGGTTCTGGTTGTTTTTTTTATGGAATATTCTCACTTTTTAACCTTTTTTGAAGCGTTTTGAATCAGTTTGAGGTCTATTGGATAGTTTGAGAGTAATTTTGAACAAAGGTACCTCAAATAAAGAAGTTTACAGTAATTTTGGTTAATTTAAAACTCATTTAAGACAGCTTTCAGATGGTTTTAAACAGATTTTTGAACTCTTTTTGAGTCATATTGACAAAATTTGTCGTTATGGACCATTTTGCGAGTCGTTTTTGACAAGTTTTCAAGTTTTGAGTCGTTCTGGAAAAGTTTCTAGGTGTTTAGTGTCGGTGTTTGAGGTCGTTTGTTCGAAATTATGGTCATTCTGGTCACATTTTGAGTTGTTCTGGGCACAAATCAGGCAGCTTGGGTCAGTTTGAGGTAATCTGAGCATTTTTTGGGCCATTTTGGACATTATTTAATCATTTTGGTAAAATGAGACGACTGCAGATGAAGAACCAGAAGGTTCTGAGGAGGTTCTGGGAGGATCTCTGTAAAAACAACCAGATGAAGTGACGACGTTCATCTGAGCTTCAGTTCAAGTTTGTCAGCAGAGTCCTCACAAAGCAGGAATACTCACATGTGTGTTCAATAGTTGACCAGCAGGAGTGTGTGTGTGTGTGTGTGTGTGTGTGTGTGTGTGTGTGTGTGTGTGTGTGTGTGTGTGTGTGTGTGTGTGTGTGTGTGTGTGTGTGTGTGTGTGTGTGAATACGCCTACTTACTTGTTTACATAATCCAGTATGAATAAACATGAGATGATTTATGAATAAACATGCAGGCAACACACACACACACACACACACACACACGCACACACACACACTCTGATCTCATGAATATTAATCAGCTGCTTGGTTCTCACACTCTGTTTAACTGACAGCAGCAAACACTGGAGTCTGAAGTCTGTCATTAATAGGAACCAGAACCAGAACTAGAACCAGAACCTCCTCAGAACCATCTGGACACATTACATTTAGGAGGAGAATCACACCTGAGTTCTGGTAAAAACTGACCCCAGATCAGTGTGAGGAGTAAAGCTGGTTTCACTTTTTCTAATGTTGGGGTCACTTTAGGAAAACTCCTCGAATTTCAAGTTGAAAAAAGGGCATTTAGGGGGTTTTCTATGCTATTAAACATGTTTTCGGGTTAAAAACAGACAACACAAGGGTTAAACCAGGTTCCTATTAAAGGTTCTCACCTGCTGAAGCTTTTCTTCTTTAAAATTAGTTCCAACCATTTAAATTCCAAAGATTCAATCCTTTATTCTGCTGCTCAACTCACAAATGTCTTCATCCTCTGACAGTTTCTACATTTAGAGTTTTTACGTTTAGAGTTTTTACCTTCACAGGTTCTCCGTCCAGCTTCTGTTCCTCCATCAGGTGAATCATCTCCACCTGTTCTCTACAGAAGCCCGGTGGTGCCACAAAACTGAACGAAGCAGAAAAAGTTGTTCTGGAATCTAAAGAAATGTGAAGAATTCTTCATATATTTGACTTTTAATCTCATAAATATAAATCTAGGTTTTATAATTTGGTTTTTATCTGAAAGTCTTGATTTTACATTCTAATAATTTAGATTTTGGTTCTTTACTAAGGATTTTATTTTTGCTCTGAACTTGAATCTTTTTTAAAATCTCATTTTGACTTTAGAACTTTAGAATGTTAAAGTATTTATTATATTACTATGTATAATATTATTTATTTTCTCTGTAAAACTCAAACCAACATGACAGGAACCAGAAGAATGGTTCTAAAATGAATCAAACAGAACATCAGAAAAAAGAGGATTTTCACAGAAACTGAGATTAAGTTAGATCTGCAGATTCACCCCGAATTCTACCGACCTTCGGTTTTAAACTGGACTCTTCACTGCCACGAGCTCAGAACCTCTAGAACCTTCAACAGGACCTCTAAATAAGCTTTTAACAGAACCAGACCGACATCTCTAAAGGACTCAGGAACAGAACCAGGGTTCCCGCTGGTGTTCTTCTGTATTTCGGCGCCTCCTGCTGGACTCATCCAGTCGCTGCAGCTTCAGGTTCCTTCAATAACTTTTCTCCTTCAGTTCCGAGTTTCTATTAGAACCTCCAGAACGATTGGTCATAAAAAGGTTCTTTATCGGCTTCAACTTCCTGTTTTGTGTTTTATTTTAAAGAAACTTTCAGCTCCAGTCGGTTTTCATCACATCAGGAACGTTATAGAAACACTTTTCTTACATTTAGATGTTTTTATTCAGTTTCATGGATATTTTTCAGATCATTTAATAAACGTTCTCCACATCATTTAGATGAATTTATTCAGTTTGTAAGAACCTGATCCTCGCTGAAATCAATTTAAATAAAGGTGAGCTGAATTTACAGTCAAATCTCCAACTTCAAAAAAGTAAAGTTCAGTTTCCTGTCGTCTTAATGTTTGTGACTTTTACAAAACTTCATGTGCAGATGTTGTGGACCAGAAGGAGAACGTCAGGAGAATATCACTGATCTTCATCTTTATTCACACAAACAGCAGAACGCCATCAATAAATTAAACGTGGATAAAAAAGAACATTTAATAATCAGAACCACTAAACTGCTACTGAGGAAATTTAAAAACTAGAGGACATAGTCTGTAGAACATCAAAGATAAATGAAGGTTTGTTCTCCCAGAACCTCCAGTTTACAGACAGGAGAACCAGATTTATTGCAGTTTGTTCAACAGTCGGTGATCAGAACGTAAAAAACTTTCATCTGTCAGCTGATCAATAAAAGCTTCTCTAACAGAAACCAACAGAAAATGACTTTATTTACAGACACACCAGGAGGAAGCAGCTTTTATTCTGAAAATAAAAATAAAACTGACTTCCTGTTTAACATCATTTAAACATTTCAGCAGCTGAAACTACAAAACCCATAATCCTCTGCTGCTGGAGGGGCGAGACTTAAACCAGCTCATAACTCCACCCCCTCAGTTACACCTCTTGGCTCCTCCCATTATTAGCTCCTACTCCTCTTGGCTCCTCCCCCTCATGTGCACCTCCTCCTCTTGGCTCCTCCCCCTCAGGTGCGCCTCCTCTTGGCTCCTCCTGGACTAGCAGGGTTGGAGGAGGTGAGCAGCTTGTCAGTAGCTCTGCTCCTCTTCCTTTTCTCCGCCTCCTTGCCTCCTCCTGCTCCTCCTCCTCCTCCATCACTGCTGTTCTTCTCCTTGTCTCGTTCTCTCTCCTTCTCTCGGCTGCTGCTGCTTCGTTCCGACGTTTTCACCGACGAGTTGCTGCCTGAAGACCAGAAACAGAATCAACAGATGGAACCCTGCAGATTCTGATGCTAATGCTAGGCAAATGCTAGGCTAATGCTAACTGGAGCAACATGTTTCTAACATCAGATTAACAGAACAACAACCTACAGAAACTGAACCAGAAGCACCAATCAGGACATCAGTTGCTTCCATAATGGCTAATACTAAGCTAATGGCTAGCACCTAAGCTAACAGGCAGGTTTACCTTCTTCATGTGTAGCTGGAGGTTCTCTCTCCATCCTGAACTCCTCTTTGGTCTCCTCCTCTGACCCCAGCTTCCCTGAAAACACAAACATCAGCTGATAGTTGAACCACAGGTTTTATACACAGAACACAGAGAACTTTACTTAGACAACACACTAAGAGGATTCATTATGAATATAAAATCTAAAGGAAGTAAAGGTTTAAGTTAACGTCCACCATGAAGACTAAAGAACCAAGAACCTCTGAGGAAAGGTTGTTGAAAAGTTTCAGTAAGGACAATACAAGAACATTTAAAGTTCCTGAAGATCTCCTGGAGTCCAGTTAAATCCATCATTAAGAAATGGAAGGAAGATGGAAAATGAATAAATCTGACTAGAGCAGGACGTTCTCAAGACCTGAGAGACTAGAGAGGGAGGCCACCAAGACTCCTATGACTCCTCTGAAGGAGAAAGAGACTAGAGAGGGAGGCCACCAAGACTCATGATGACTCATGAGAAAGACTCTGATGGAAAAAGCTGCAATTAAATCTGGACTAGAGTTCACCAGAAGACATGTGGAGACTCTGAAGACACCTGGAAGAAGGTTCTTTGGTCTGAGGAGACCAGGATGGAGCTTTATGTCCATCAGACTAGATGATATGTTTGATGGACACCAAACACTGAACATCATCACAAACACACCATCCCCACTGTGAAGCACGATGGTGGCAGCATCATGATGTGAAGCACGGTGGTGGCAGCATCATGGTGTTCCTCAGCAGCAGGTCCTGGAAGGCTGGTAAAGGTAGAGGGTAAATGAAATCCTGGAGGGGAACCTGATGATGAGACATGGAGAAGATCAGTTTCCATCCAGACGATGAGTCGAAGCAAACAAAGATCCTCAGAGATGGTTTGAAGACATCGAGGTGGAAGTTCTGGAGGAGTCAGAGTCCAGACCTCCATCCACCTGAGAACGAGAGAAGTTCTGTAGACTCAGGAACCCTGAGGAACCTGACAGTTTCTCAGTTTATGAAGAAGAACGTTCAGACTGATGGAGACCAACATGAAGGTTCTTCTCCTGAACACTGACTGCAGCAGGAGAACCCTAACTGGTGCCAGTTCTACTTTAACTGAACAGATTTCTCTTAATGATCTCTGATGGTAGAACATCTCAGCTGGCTGTTTCCAGAACGAAGATAAAAACAGAAGAACCTTCTTTCACGTCCTGGATGATGTCATCTGGAAGACTGAAGCTTTTCTCCGAGTTTGGAAACGGAAGGATCTCCGACTCGTGCTGCAACACAAACAACAACAAGGTAAACAACAACCTAAAAAACAAGACAAACAACAACAACAAAAATAACAAGATAAACAACAACAAAAATATCAACAAGGTAAACAACAACCAGATAATAGTGTGCAGTAGGGTGTACTAGCGTGTAGTAGCGTGTCGTAGCGTGTAGTAGGGTGACGTAGCGTGTAGTAGGGTGTCGTAGCGTGTCGTAGCGTGTAGTAGCGTGTCGTAGCGTGTAGTAGGGTGTCGTAGCATGTCGTAGCGTGTAGTAGCGTGTAGTAGCGTGACGTAGCGTGTAGTAGCGTGTAGTAGCATGCCGTAGCATGTAGTAGGGTGTCATAGCGTGTCATAGGGTGTCGTAGCATGTAGTAGCGTGTCGTAGTGTGTCGTAGCGTGTAGTAGGGTGTAGTAGCATGTATTAGGATGTCATAGCGTGTAGTAGCACGTCATAGCGTGTAGTAGGGTGTCGTAGCATGCAGTAGCATGCAGTAGCGTGTAGTAGCGTGTATTAGGGTGTCGTAGCGTGTCGTAGCGTGTAGTAGGGTGTCGGAGCGTGTAGTAGGGTGTCATAGCGTGTAGTAGGGTGTCGTAGCATGCAGTAGCACGTCGTTGCGTGTAGTAGCGTGTAGTAGGGTGTCATAGCGTGTAGTAGGGTGTCGTAGCATGCAGTAGCACGTCGTTGCGTGTAGTAGCGTGTATTAGGGTGCCGTAGCGTGTAGTAGCACGTCGTAGCGTGTAGTAGCACGTCGTAGCGTGTAGTAGCGTGTAGTAGGGTGTCGTAGCATGCAGTAGCATGTCGTAGCGTGCAGTAGCGTGTATTAGGGTGTCGTAGCGTGTAGTAGTGTGTCGTAGCGTGTAGTAGCACATCATAGCGTGTAGTAGGGTGTCGTAGCGTGTAGTAGGGTGTCGTAGCATGCAGTAGCACGTCGTAGCATGTAGTAGCGTGTAGTAGGGTGTCGTAGCGTGTAGTAGGGTGTCGTAGCATGCAGTAGCACATCGTAGCATGTAGTAGCGTGTATTAGGGTGTCGTAGCATGCAGTAGCATGTCGTAGCGTGTAGTAGCGTGTATTCGGGTGTCGTAGTGTGTAGTAGTGTGTCGTAGCGTGTAGTAGCACGTCGTAGCGTGTAGTAGGGTGTCGTAGCGTGTAGTAGGGTGTCGTAGCATGCAGTAGCACGTCGTAGCATGTAGTAGCGTGTATTAGGGTGACGTAGCGTGTAGTAGGGTGACGTAGCGTGTCATACCAGAGCCTGCATGTCATACATGGTTCCCAGATGATCCCAGATGACAGAAGATGAAACTTGTCTCCCGATGTTCTGACTGAACTTATCTCTGATGCAGATCATGTGGAAATGACGGTTCACTCCTGGAACACAGTACAAGTACTACAATCAGTACTACAATCAGTACTGCATCCTGTATACTAGCAGTACAAGTACTACAATCAGTGCTACAATCAATACTTCATTCTATATACTAACAGTTTTATGCAGTAATTTTTCACTAGCTGCTCGAAGTAAAACACACTTTTTAAAAAATACCTTTAATAAAACATTATAAGAAAATTTTATTTTATAAAACTGCTTCATGTTTCTGATAGTTCTGATTTGAACATTTTTATTGAACAAAGCAGAAAACATCAGAGAACTGATCTTGTTCTAAAATAAAGAACTTAGAACTTTATAAAGTTTTATTCCACTATTAGCATCCTGTTAGCATCCCAGCTGTGGTTCTAACGGTGGATTTCCTCCAGAACCCGGTTCCTGTTTATATTTCCGGGTTCTGAAGGTTCATTTTAAACTTTTAACGATTAAAATTAACCGGAGAACGGCAGCCTCCTGTCCGATACCGGGTAACCGGGGTTAAGCTGCTACCGTTAGCCGCTAACATTAGCCGCTAACATGCTAACTCTTACCCACGGGCTTGTGTCCGATCATCGCGTGGAACAGACAAACCTCCACCTCGTGGCTCCAGACCACCGAGTCCTCCCCGGAGCCCAGACCTGAGTCTGGAGGCTTCTCCTCGGCCTGGCTCAGCGTCACGTCGGCCTCCCCCATCCTCGGACCGGAAGGCTCGAACCGAACCGGCTGAAAGAAGCGGCTCTGCTGCGGTCCGTTTACACCGGAAACCTGAGTATGCCGCCGGGTCACGGTTTTCACAATAAGAGCCTCAGAAATCGGAACGAAAACTGAAATCTGCTCAAAATCTACTAAACAATAAACCGACAAACACTAAATAATAAAAATATGAGCAAACAAAGAGTACAAAGTTGTCCCATATATCAGCTGGTATTAAAAGCCCAGGAGCTGTTTCAAGTCTGACAGGAAATCTGATAATCTGATATTGTAAAAGGACCTCAACAGACTTTTGTTTTCGCTTTCAAACATTTTAGATCATATTAGACGCTGTGTCATAAAATAAGCAGATTAACTAGAAAAATAAATACAAAAATGCAACTTAAACGTTTTATTTAGTTGTTGAGGTTTGACAAGCAGCAGGAATGAAATCAGGCCACTCGGAGTTTTGCTTCTCTATACGGTGATCAAAACACCAAAAAGTTTATTGCAAATAAAATAAGATACAGTCAGAGCCGTGAAACAACGTCCTGCACAAATACAACCAGAGAAGAAGAGAAACAGAAAAATGTTTCAGATACATCAAATTTAAAATGAGGAGCTGCTGAATTTCACCGAGCTGAACAAGATCATGAACCGTTTTATTTTACATCAAAATACAAAACTGTGCATCTCTTAATAAAGCATCCACATCAACAACAGAGAATAGTAACGAGGCTGGAGGTTCCTCAGGCGTCCTCAAACCTGAAACATCTCAGCTGAGATGGTTCCACTTCAGGAGAAACATCACAAACATCTTCTGGTGAAATCAGGACTTCTCTGCAAACTAAATTCTCATAATCAGTGAAATAAGGCGACTGTAAAAGGCAGAAGCTGTCGGTTTTATTAACAGTATGGATCAGTTTACTTAAGGAGGATGTAATAACTCACGCTGCATCATGGAAAATGTAGTCTCCAGCAGCAGCTCTTGGTTTCTCTAGTCTGTAGATGCTGAACCAACTTTAACACCAAAATTCTGACTTTTAGCGGGAAGCTTGGCCACTTTTCAGATTTGTTGTCTGATCTGACGACCGGATCCGTCATCGATTTAAAACTTCATCAATGAAAAGACGGGAAAATAAAGTTTACTGATCAGGGAAAGTAAAAAAAAAATCCTCCTTAATTCGTCATCAACGGACCAAAGCTGCTCGGATGTTCAGTCAGCAGAGAGATGAAAGTTACTGATATGAACAGAGTTCAGGTGTGAGGACGTTTCTGTGAAAACCCTCCAATGTTCCGCCTCCTGGGTTCATTCTCGCAGCTGATTGGACGAGGAAGCTGTGGGGTTCCGCCCCCCGCAGCCCATCGACCAATCAGGTGTGAGAATGAGAGGACTTAGCGAAGCGTTCAGTCGCCTCCTCGTCGGCCACAACTTCAAGATTGGAACAAGTTTTAGATCCACGAAATGAATCGAAACGCCTCCAGAGGATCTATGATTTAATTTTCAGACAAACGAAGCTTCGTGAGAAGAAGAAGATAAAAGATAAAGAAGATAAAACTCTGAGCAGCGGATCAGAAACAGGAGGATCAGCTTCAGGCTCCTTTAAAGGATCAAACTGGATGAAATCTGGTTTTATTCTCAACGCTGACGATCAGTTTTAGGATCAACACCTGGAATATTCAGATTTTTAACTGATTCTTGATAAAGTAGTTTTTACTTTTTCACTATGAATCAAACTTTTGACCTTTTTTCTGTCAGTTTCACAAACTTTGACTTTAATTTGTGAACTTCCTGGAATGATTTTAAACTGAAGAAACGTTTTATTTTCATCTTTGGCTTTAAAGATCATTTGTTATGAAGGTTTTTATTTTTACTGACCCTCTGAGACTCGCTACGGCTCTCAATGTGGATTCATCCGCCGCTGGAAATAGTCCTCCTGTTAGTGGGCAGCTGTTCAGTAAAAACGTGTTTTCAGAGGTTTACATTCAGGAGGAACCAAGTTTCTGGGGTCTGTTGTTTCTCTGGGGCAGGTTTACATGTGAAGGCTTCCGTGTTGACGTTGTGGCCGCTGGCAGGAAGGACGCAGACGTGAAGCAGCAGAAGCAGAGAAGAAGAACTTCGGGTTCTCCTGAAGACGAAGCAGGAAATCAAACGTGAGTGGCGCCGCTTCACTGACGCTCCTGCAGACAGTTTCTGGCCAATCAGAGGCGGCGAGCTGCAAACACGTGATGCGATGGCGATGATGCGAGCGGATGCCCAACCTCCGGACGCCGCCGCCGACAGGCAGCAGCCGTTGCCGTGGACGCCAGCAGCCGTTCCCACGGCGATCAGACACAAACGCGTTGGCAACACGAGCCCCGGGGCCCCGAACAGGAAGCTGGACAGGCGGAGGGGGCGGGGCTTCAGTGAAATATGGCGGCAGCTGGTTGGATGAAAGTGATGGAGGATGGAGGGGGGCAGAGGGGGGCAGCGATGGATCCTATTGGTCCTTTTTCTCTGATTCTGATGACTCATCTTTAGACCCCGCCTCCTCAGGTGAAGCCTCCTCGTACCTGCAGGAAGAGGAAGTCAGGTCAGATCGTCTCCTTCACAATAAAACCACAGAGAAAATAATGTTTATGATTCCAGAAGCAGAAATCTGTGGAATGATTAAAAACATGAAACCAGACTTAGTTTGTGAAACTTGTAGAGATCTGATATTTATTTGGATTTAGCAGCAGCTGAACATCTGAACTCATCCAGACTTTAGTTAATCTGCAGCTTCAACACGTTCATCAACATTTGGATAATGTTCATTTTGTCGTTGACGATCATAGGATAATGTTATTTCTTTTACACCGACAAATCAAAGATAAGATGGTTTCACCTTAGCTGACATGTTTCAACTGCAACTGCAGCCTTCTTCAGAGCGTCATCTGACGTGTCCTTTTTATCATGTGACCGGTCTGACAGATCTGTCAGAATCAGCAGATAGGCCACGCCCCCCTAACCCTAACCCAGTTGCAGTTGAAACATGTCAGCTAAGGTGAAACCATCTTATCTTTGATTTGTCGGTGGAAAAGAAATAACATTATCATACGTTCATCAACCGTCGCTGTTAAACTGAACTAAGTTAAACACGGAGAGTTTATGAGTCCTTTAAATACTGAGGATTAAAACCATTAAAAGGGAAAATATAAGTTTACCAACTAGAGTAAATATTAAGGATCAAATCCTCTCAGAAAACATTAAAACACCTGAAACTATTCAGACCCGACAGAGTTATGAATGAAGAACCTGATGAACTGAGCTATAAATATTCAGCAGCTGGTTTTATTGGCTTGAAATCTTACAGACTGACGTTCTGGGCGTTTACCTGCCCAGGTGAGACAGGAATGGGGCAGTAAAGACAGAAGGGGGCAGGGCTTCTACATAGAGGTGGGCTGTACCCGACGACAGCGAGGGGAGGAGCCTGTCACCATGGAGATGGCATCCATAGAGCTCGCCAGGCTGGCAGGAGAACCGCTGATGGTGGGAAAGGAAGTGAGTCTGGGAGAACCAGGAAGGAGTTCTTCTGAAGATTCATAACTGATGGATGGATGGATGGATAGATGGATGGATGGATGAAGGACGGATGGATGGATGATGGATGGAAGACGGGGGAGAGATGGATGAAGGATGGATGAAGGATGGATGATGGATGGAAGACGGAGGAGAGATGGAGGAAGGATGGAGATGAACAGGAAGAAAACAGAAAGAAAGAAGTAAGTTTTTTCTTAAACTCTATAGTTCACTTTGTACAGAATCTAAAGCTGTGATGGAGGAGAGATGGTCTGAAGGTGGAGGAGAGATGGTCTGAAGATGGAGGAGAGATGGTCTGAAGGTGGAGGAGAGATGGTTTAAAGATGGAGGAGAGATGGTCTAAAGATGGAGTAGAGATGTTCTGAAGATGGAGGAGAGATGGTCTGAAGGTGGAGGAGAGATGGTCTGAAGGTGGAGGTGAGATGGAGGTGAGATGGACTGAAGGTGCAGGTGAGATGGAGGTGAGATGGACTGAAGGTGGAGGTGAGATGGAGGAGAGATGGACTGAAGGTGGAGGTGAGATGGAGGGGAGATGGACTGAAGGTGGAGGTCAGATGGACTGAAGGTGGAAGAGAGATGGACTGAAGGTGGAGGTGAGATGGAGGTGAGATGGTCTGAAGGTGGAGGTGAGATGGAGGAGAGATGGACTGAAGGTGGAGGTGAAATGGACTGAAGGTGGAGGAGAGATGGACTGAAGGTGCAGGTGAGATGGAGGAGAGATGGACTGAAGGTGGAGGTGAGATGGAGGGGAGATGGACTGAAGGTGGAGGTGAGATGGACTGAAGGTGGAGGAGAGATGGACTGAAGGTGGAGGTGAGATGGAGGTGAGATGGACTGAAGGTGAAGGAGAGATGGACTGAAGGTGGAGGTGAGATGGAGGTGAGATGGACTGAAGGTGGAGGTGAGATGGAGGAGAGATGGACTGAAGGTGGAGGTGAGATGGACTGAAGGTGGAGGAGAGATGGACTGAAGGTGGAGGTGAGATGGACTGAAGGTGGAGGAGAGATGGACTGAAGGTGGAGGTGAGATGGACTGAAGGTGGAGGAGAGATGGACTGAAGGTGGAGGTGAGATGGACTGAAGGTGGAGGAGAGATGGACTGAAAGTGAAGGAGAGATGGACTGAAGGTGGAGGTGAGATGGAGGAGAGATGGACTGAAGGTGGAGGAGAGATGGACTGAAGGTGAAGGAGAGATGGACTGAAGGTGGAGGTGAGATGAGGAGAGATGGACTGAAGGTGGAGGTGAGATGGAGGGGAGATGGACTGAAGGTGGAGGTCAGATGGACTGAAGGTGGAGGAGAGATGGACTGAAGGTGGAGGTGAGATGGAGGTGAGATGGACTGAAGGTGGAGGTGAGATGGTCTGAAGGTGGAGGAGAGATGAAGGAGAGATGTTCTGAAGATGGAGGAGAGATGGTTTAAAGATGGAGGTGAGATGGTCTGAAGGTGAAGGAGAGATGTTCTGAAGATGGAGGAGAGATGGTTTAAAGATGGAGGTGAGATGGTCTGAAGGTGAAGGAGAGATGGACTGAAGGTGGAGGTGAGATGGAGGAGAGATGGACTGAAGGTGGAGGTGAGATGGACTGATGGTGGAGGTGAGATGGAGGTGAGATGGACTGAAGGTGGAGGAGAGATGGAGGGGAGCCAGAGGGAAGATGGAGGGTTGAGGTGACGGAGGAGGGGAAGGTAATAAAGGAGGTTCAGAAGGAGAACAGGTGGAACAAAGAGGTTCTTGATCCACAGAACAGATGAAGTTTTGATCTCAGTAAACGTTCAGATTTTGATCCATCAGACGTCTGAGTAGAACCAGCAGTCCAAACATTCAGAGTCTGAAAGAACAAAGACTGAACCCTGATCAGAACCAGATGGAATCCTGATCAGAACATCACAGTCAGTCTGGATCACATGAAGAAACATTGAGACAGACTGAATCCACAGAACTGAGGCTCCAAGATGCTACACAACCAGTCTGGGACCGCTCTGAAATCGGTCTGGAACCAGTTAAAAATGTCCTGAAACTGTCAGGAGGTGAACTCAGGTCTGCACCAACATTTCCTGGGTTCCACCAGGTTTCTGACCCAGTAGGTTCTGTTCAATCAGAAACCCAAACCAGTCAGTCACATCCCATTCAGAACCACAGAAGAACTGAGGCCTGTTCTCCAGAGAACCCGAGGAACAGTGTGGAGAACCAAATCTGTTAACCCTCTTTTCAACCAGGGTGGAGCCCGTTCGGAGTTGGAGCCGGCGCCCGACTTGGCGCCGGTTTTTTGTGTTTCGACCACTGGAGCTGCGGCTCCGGGCTCCAAAAACTGGGGCCGTTTCGGGCACCAACTCGTTGCTGGGCCAGAGGTGGCCAGAGTTGAGAGCCGAGCACGTCACGGGCAGGGGGCGGGGTTACGGTGACCGACGATCAACAGCGGAAACACAGAACTTATTGCGCTTGTTTAACCGCTAAGTAATCAATGCAAGCGTAGTCGAAGCTAAGTAGCTAAGCTAACGCTAGCACGTTTACTGTTAAGTATCCAAATGTCTTTGACAATTACCTTGCTTCTCAAACGTGATCGCCGGGCATTAGAACGGTGACGCCGATGGATAACCCCTAACAGAAGGTTTTGCTGTTCGACGATGGCACGGTACACTAGCAAAGCCATGAACACCACTCCAATGAAGTCCTCCATTGTTGTTATGTGGGTTTCCGTGCGGTGCGAACGCTGTTGAACGGCTACGTACGCAGTGACGTACACACGTTTTGTGGTGGCGCAACGACGCAGCGCCAACTTTGCTCCTTCCGAATGGAAACACAAACCCGTTCTGGGGCGGCACGAGATTTGAACCAAAAAAGCACTGGCTCTCAACTTTGAACCAACCTAGCACCTGGTGCTCTTTGGTCGAAAGCCCCTATTAGAATCCTCCTGGTTGCTTCTGGTGTCTAAAGCCTGCAGCTGCTCATTAGTCGGTTCTTTGTTCTGAGAACTACTAGATGTTCCTCCTTTGTCCACGTGAACCACAGAGAACATCAAAGTTCTGGTGCTTCATCCCTGCTCAGAACCTTTTAGTTCTTTATTATTCTATTAGATCGGAAGACGTTCCAGTTTGGTTCTGAACTAAGACATTTTTCCGGTTGAAGCTGCAGATGGAAGTTTCTGGTTCTTTATTCTGTTAAACCGGAGTCACACATAAACTTTAATATAAAACGGGTTCTTTATTCTGGTGCTGAAGCAGTAAATGTTCTAGTTCTAGGTGAGAACGGATTAATTTGTATTTATTCCTACAACACCTCCAGGCTCCGCCCACATCATGTGACCAGCAGGTGTGTGGTTGCCGTGGTGACTCACCTGAACATCTCTGTGAGTTCTCCTTTGAACAGAGCTACGATGACGGGGAACCCGACGCAGGCCGGAACCAGATAGAGCAGAGCCGGCTGCAGACACACGGACAGAACCCATCAATGTACTGAACATCAATGTTTCACTGACTTCAGTCATCCAGAAAACAACAAACAGCAAGAGACCCAACATTCAGACGGTAAGGTTCCAGTTCTACAGATGGAACGGACACAAAACTGATTGATTTTATAAACATAGCAATTATTTTAAGATTATCTGTAGGTAACTACAGGGTTATCTGTAGGTAACTACAGGGTTATCTGTAGGTGACTACAGAGTTATCTGTAGGTGACTACAGAGTTATCTGTAGGTGACTACAGGGTTATCTGTAGGTGAATACAGGGTTATCTGTAGGTGAATACAGGGTTATCTGTAGGTGACTATAGGGTTATCTGTAGGTGAATACAGGGTTATCTGTAGGTGAATACAGGGTTATCTGTAGGTGAATACAGGGTTATCTGTAGGTGACTATAGGGTTATCTGTAGGTGAATACAGGGTTATCTGTAGGTGAATACAGGGTTATCTGTAGGTGACTACAGGGTTATCTGTAGGTGACTACAGGGTTATCTGTAGGTGACTACACGGTTATCTGTAGGTGACTACAGGGTTATCTGTAGGTGACTATAGGGTTATCTGTAGGGCTAACTCTGCAAGTCATTCAGCTTCAGAGACACAAACATCCAAAATGGCCTCCAAGATGGTGGACATTTTAGTTCCTTCAGTTTGATCCTGGAACATAAAACATCTGAGAACCTCCTAAATACAGTAGAACCTCATTATTTTAAAGTTTTGGTTTGATTAGCAGGACTTATTTAAGCTGACGGTGGACACATTTATGAACCAGGTTCAGTCTCAGAGTTCCACCAGAACAGGTGAGTCCTGTTACCTGTGCATGTTTGAAGGTGTGCATGACGAAGATGGTGAGGCCCAGGCCGAAGATGTAGGCCAGAAAACTGGAGTAGAAGTACGTCCTGCTGTTCTTCTTTAGGCTGCACAAGAACCAGAGACAGAACAACAAAATACACCTGAGAGGAGGAAGATGGGTCAGAAGGAGGAGGAAGAGGAGGACGAGGAGAGGAAGAAGGAGGAGGAAAAGGAGGAGAGGAAGAAGAAGGAGGAAGAGGAGGAGAGGAAGAAGGAGGAGGAAGAGGAGGAGAGGAAGAAGAAGGAGGAGAATCACCTGACGTCGAAGCGCAGCAGCAGAGCGATGAAGATTCCTGGAATAACGATGTCTCCGAGTCCCAACATGGCGAAGTTACTGGCTTCAAGACCTTTCTCCAACAAGTCCTGAGGAAACACCACTGAGGACACAAATATACACAACATGACTACAAAGATACACAACTACAAAGATACAGAAGTACAAAAATACACAGCACTACTACAAAAATACACAACTACAAAGATAAACAACCACAAAGACACACAACATGACTACAAAGACACACAGCTTCTCCAAACATCCTAGTTTTATTGTGGATGCTTGCATTATTTTATTTTACACACAGAAACTAAATTCTTTAACAAAAACCAAAAACTACCAGGGTCAACACTATTAGATGCCTTGATGCTAATAGTCAGTTGTGTTTCCTTTTTGCTGGATAACAGCTGGCAGTCGTTTGTTGTAGTTTGTAACGAGTCTCTGACATCTCCTGAGGAACCCCAGCCCATTCTTCTTTAGTAAATCTCTCAGCTCCTCCAGATCTGATGGTCTTCTAGCATGGACCCTGGTCTTCATTTGGCCCCACAGATTTTAATGGGATTCTAGTCAGGGCTTTGTGCAGGCCAGTCAGGAACTTTGACTTTGGTCTTCTGGAGGTAGATCTTCACCAGGAGCGGAGGATGTTTCGAGTCATTGTCATGTTGAAGACAAAGCGATGACCCAGACCCAGTTTAGCAGCTGACTGCTGGATGTTTTCTTTCTAAATCTTCATATATCCTTCTTTCTTCATGATTCCTTCAACCTTGACCAGATTCTCAGTTCCAGAAGCACTGAAGCATCCAACAGCATGATACTGCCACCACCGTGTTTAACTGTGGGGACGAAGTTCTTCCCTTGTTTCTTCAAATATAAACGTCTCTAGTTTGGTCTCATCTGACCAAAGGCCTTCCAGTCTTCATAATCTTTCTCCAGGTTGTCCTCAGCAGACTTCAGTCTGGCCTGAAGGTGTCTCTTCTGTAGAAGTTAAGGTTCGGGTTCAGTCCATTTCTGTGTCTTCTTTGACACTACAACTCCTGACTTCTATAACTCACTAACTAGTGTTTTGGTTGTTCTAGTATCTTTGGACACATCTCTCATGGTATTCTCTCCAGAACATTTGAGATCTTTGGCTTCCTCCCTCTGCCAGACTTGTTCTGTACTGTATGGTTCTCTTTGAATCTCTTGATGAGACTTTTCACTCCACTTCTGGACACCTGAAAACGCTGTGAGAACTTTGTCGATCTTCTCCTGCTTTGATTCTTTCTCCAGTGACAGCTCAAATCCTGAATGAAGGTTTATACTGTGTGTAAAGTGAAGGACAACCCTTGATTGATTGATTGATTGATTGATTGATTGATTGATTGATTGATTGATTGATTGATTGATTGTAATGCTCACAGCTTGTAATCAAAGTGAAAGCACATGATTACACACCAGTGGTTTGTCGTTTGGCTCAATAAAAGGTCGGTTCTTAAGGGAGATAATAATACTGAACCTGGCAGTTTTTGGTTTTTGTTAAATAATTTGGTCTTCAACTGTAGATATATAACACGACTACAAAGATACACAACATGATTACAGACAAAACATCCAGAATAAAGTTCCTGCTGTTGTGTACTAATGTGTAGCTGCTCTCTGACTGGTTCCTGCTGCTCTACAGATGGAGGCAGCAGAGCAGCTGGATCATACTCACATTTGATTGGTGCTTCGAATGATTTGGCAACCGTTACCATGACGTTGGTCCCAAACACCTGGAGAGACAGAAGTAAGTAAACGTTCATGTAACCAGCTGTGAGGTCCACATGTTTACCTCACCTGGTAAACATCTAAACGTCTCCAGGACCTGGATGAGTTTCGCAGCAACGGGTACCATGACAAAGACTTGAGGAGGTTCATGACCTCCAACAAACAACATGATCCATAGCGGGTGAAATGACGTCAGCGTTAAACTCACCCAGAAGACGTCGTAGACAAACAGCCCCCCCAGCAGGATGCAGCCGGTACTGACATTGTTGAGGTGCAGCAGCTCCACTCCGTTCAGGGCGAAGGCCAGACCGAACAGGTTGTTGGCGATCCAGTGCTGAAGCCACACAGACGGGTTAGTTAGTGAGCTAGTCTGGTTAGCTGGGCTATTACCTCGGTGGATGTTAACAGACCTTCTTCAGCAGGTACCAGACCCCAACCACGCTGCTGATCACCAGACACACCAGGTTCTTGGTGTCAAACTCATAGTTGACGATTTCTGCAGAGACCAGAAGTTTGACGTTAAAATCCAGATACTAACTCAGAAACTGTCTTATTCTGTTTTTTCAGGACGCACCTTCTTTGGACTCTCCAGAGCCCTGAGTGAACAGCAGCTGGTACTGTTTGTTGGGACAAGAAGCTGGAAAGATTCTGGACATCAGAGGACTGAAACACACAAAGCAGACAGTCTCAGTGCCCTGTACTACAGTACTAAGCAGCATATAGAGTATAGTATACACTACAGTACTACGCAGCATATAGAGTATAATATACACTACAGTACTACGCAGCATATAGAGTAAAGTATACACTACAGCACTACGCAGCATATAGAGTAAAGTATACACTACAGTACTACGCAGCATATAGAGTATAATATACACTACAGTACTACGCAGCATATAGAGTATAATATACACTACAGCACTACGCAGCATATAGAGTAAAGTATACACTACAGTACTATGCAGCATATAGAGTACATAGTATACACTACCATTCAAAAGCTTGGGATCACTTAGAAATGTCCTTATTTTTGAAAGAACAGCATTTTTTAGCAATTTAGAAAATATTAAATGAATGATAAATCCAGTGTATACATTGTTCATGTGGTAAATGACTATTGTAGCTGGAAATGTTTAATGGAATATCTCCATAGGGGTACAGAGGAACATTTCCAGCAACCATCACTCCTGTGTTCTAATGCTACATTGTGCTAGCTAATGGTGTTGAAAGGCTCATTGATGATTAGAAAACCCTTGTGCAGTTATGTTAGCACATGGATAAAAAGTGGGAGTTTTCATGGAGAACATGGAATTGTCTGGATGATCCCTAACTTTAGAACGGTAGCTCAAGTATTATTATAGAATATATATATAGTATACATAGTACTACAATATATATAGTAGATAGCACTACAGCATATGTAGTAGATGGAGTACAGGTACCTCATAGTGTGAGACAGAGCCAGAACTCCCAGAACAAAGAAGTAGACGGACAGCAGCAGGTTGATGTACTCCTGAGAAAACACCTGAAGAACAACAAACACATGAGGTTCTCCTGATGAAACCAGCACAGATTATCACAGAACCTTACAGAACCTTAGAGAACATTAGCAGCCTGACCTTGAAGAACAGGTAGAGTCCAAACAGAGTACAGCTGGCAATGATGGGGAACCGGGCTGCATCCCGACTGGTGATGGTTTCTGGCATATCAGCTGCATTCTGGAGGAACCAGAGCAGAGAACATCATTCTAGATGTTTAATGGACCTTCTCCAGAACTTCATCAGTCCAGCAGATAGAACCATGACATTTAGGAGGAACAACACATCTGGTAAAAAATGACACCAGATCAGTTTAAATCCATCCAGGTATCTACAGGAGATGGTAGGAGCTTCAGGAGAAACCAACCAGTTGGTTTCTCCTGAAACTTTCCTCTTCCAGAACCCCCAGTTGGGGGGAAGAAACTTTCAAGAAACATCTTCAAGAACCTACAGTTGGTTTCTCCTGAAGCTCCTACCATTACCAGGAAGGACTATCTCCTACGACATTAATGGTAGGAGCTTCAGGAGTAATCAACTGGAGGTTCTGGAAGACGATTCTAGAAACGTCTTCCAGAGCCTCCAGTTGATTTCTCCTGAAGCTCCTACCATCTCCTCATCCTGCAGATGTTCTTCGATCTCCATGTTTCCTCTCCAGACTGTAGGGTTAGAGTTAGAACCAGGAGGAAGGTTCTGGTTCTCCTGAATCTCATGAATATCAGGATGTTGGACTTGTTAACTTCTTTGGAGGCTACAGATGACAGTTCCAAACATCCGCCTGCTGGTGTTTATTGTCGGGTTCTTTCTGGTTAGTTGTCAGTCTGAGGTTCTGGCTCCAGTTCTTTAAAACCAGAACCAGGTCTAGAGGAAACATCTGGGAGGAGCTTCCACAGATGTTCCTGAAGCTGCACACACACTGGGACATGGATATATGGTAGATATGATCCAGAACAGGGCAGGTTATTGATCGGGGATTGATCGGTGATACTCACTCTGAACCCAGAGTCGGAACCGTTTTCTCCGAGCTCCTACAGACAGACAGATGGGTGGACAGACAGATGTGCAGACAGACAGGGAGAGAGACCGGTCAGATAAAGACTGGAAGCAAAGCAGGACCCAAAACCACCAAGACCAGAACCAGGAGATAAACCCACAGAGACCCAACAGAACCAGGAGATAAACCCACAGGAACCTGAAAAGAACCAGGTAAAAAACCCACAGGAACCCAAACAGAACCAGGAGATAAAAGTAAAGGAATCCCACAGGAACCCGACCAACAAGATGGCCGACAGGAAGGAAGAGGAGGAGCTGGACCGTCAGAGATCAGAACCTCTGGACTGATCAGAACCTCTGATCCGACCTGAGCATCTCCTTTAAAGTCCATGATGTTTGAGAAGCTGTAGACTGAAACTGAAGTTTAAAGACGTCGACAGGAAACACAACAAAACTTTTGGCGCTTTTCCACCAGCACCTACTCGGTTCGACTCTACTGGGTTTGTGAGGTTTTCCATTAGGACGTGGTACCAGGTACCAGGTACTATTTTAGTACCTCTGGGGCAGCATGGCTCAGTGGGTAGAGTGCTCATCTTGTAACCGGAGGGTTGCCGGTTCGATCCTGGCCTGGAGAGCTCATGTCCAGGTGTCCCTGAGTGAGACACCGAACCCCTAAGTGCTCCTGATGGGTCGTGGTTAGCGCCTAGCATGGCAGATTCCGCCATCAGTGGGTGAATGTGATGTATAATATAAAGCGCTATATAAATACAGACCATTTACCTACTGGGCCGAGGTTCCCAGCGAGCTGAGTGGAGCCGATAATGTGATGTCTACAGAGTGCAGGCCTCTGATTGGACAGGGAGTGACAACGCGCACCGTGGGAGAATGGAGACTTTTCTGTCTTTGGTGACGGACCAAAGAATACAGAGGGAGCTGGACAGAGAAAGTTTATCAGGAGGTCTCTGAGTGGATGACTGCCCACAGATACAGCAGGACAATGAAGCAGTGTTGGGAGAAGCTGAAGAAGCTCAACAGTGACTATCGGTCCATCAAGGACCACAACGGCTGGAGTGGGTCAAACCGGAGGTGTTGGAAGTGGTTTAGCCAAATGGACGCCATTTACAGCACTGACTGGTGAGCAATGGGAAGAAGAGTGGCCTCGACTCCACCGCTGGATTACTGGAGACCATGTTGGAGGACGAGTGTTTTATGACTCCACCTACGATGAGGTGGCGCTCAATGCAATGGAAAACCACCTAAAACGAGTTGAGGAGAGCCGAGTAGGTGCTGGTGGGAAAGCGCCTTAAATGTCTCCGGGTCAATGATGGTTCTACTCAGAACAAAACTAAATGTCTCCGTGGCAACAATGGTTCTACTCAGAACAAAACAAATCGTCTGCAGGTGGAGGAGCTTTATTCTCAGGAACCGATGTACTCTGGAAGGAAACATCTGAAGTTTGGTTTTAGTTTCAGACTGAAAGACGTTCAGGTTCAGCAGGAAGCAGAAAACCTCCGGATGGATTATTTATTATTCAGTTTCCTGCAGGACAGTTTCAGCGGAACATTTCTAACTTTGTGTGTTTTGTTGCTTTTTGGAGGAAAACTCATGAATGTCTGGTAAAAGAACCAGCTCCAGAAATAAACCAATCAGTTACTGATAAACTACTGATCAATAAGCTGGTAGATATCCACCCTGTTGAACTTTATTACTAATATTAATAATATTTCCTGGTTTGTGTTGAACTCCAGTTTATTAAATGAACACTCAGACTGATCTATATAACTGATGGGTGATTCTTCATTAAAGGTTCTGTTGAGTAGAACCAGAACCGGGTCTGATCGGTTCCTTCCACAGTAAACATCGACTTTATTCTGATCATCTGCAGATATTTATTGATTATTTATTGATCTTATAAAGTGCAGACAGACTAACTGAAGGAAACATGAACCAGTTTGATTTTTATCTGATCAGAAGTTTGTTCCTCGATCAGCTGCAGATAATCAATATTTATCTGTTTCTCCATTAATCCATCGGTTGTTTGGTTCAGAGATCTTCAGTTCACTGTCGGAAGAAACAAACCAGAAAATGTTCACTGAAGAAAATAACTGATTATTGATTATCAGAATCATTGACGGCGTCTCTTCTGGTTTCTACTAAACATGATTGTCACTTCCTGTTTATTTTGTAGTTTTTTTTACATCTACTTCCTGTAGTTCTGCATCACTCCTCTGGGTGTTTAACTGCTGAAAACTCAAATATATAGAATATAAGTAAATCTAAATACAATAAATTTCTAAGCGAGTAAATCAGCTGCACAGGAGGTTCTCCTGAACTCTGAGAGGTTAAATTAACTTTCAGCTGTGTGATATTATGAGGGTAGAATTAGAGGATTATCTTATTTACCGTCATTAACAGACGTGTTCTTCCTTTTCCACAGTGTTACCAGTCTGCTGGTTTAGTGCTGCTGTAATCTACAGTCGTCCCTCAGCACATCACCGTTCACTGGGTTACACATTCTTAAATCATATATTTATAATGTGGTACCGTAGATTTTTAAATTCGATATTTATAATTTCGTATCGTGGATTTTCCGGTATATTGTATTTTTATATAATTATTATTTTTGCGGTAAAACAAGCATTTTCTAGCCCAAAAAAACTGAAAACAATAAAATATATATATATATATATATATATATATATATATATATATATATATATAAACAGTGCTGGGCTCTGATTGGTTCAGAAAGCATCATCTGGTCCGTTCCACGTCTGGTCTCTGCTCATCACGCTGCTCTCTGGGTTTTTGTGAAACTTTCATGAAATTTTGAATTTCGAACGTTCTGCTGGTTCTGAGAGTTCTGGACGGAACCCAGAGGAAAATGTTTATATGGTGATAAAATGAGGAAGGTTTAGGAGAACAGGAGGTGTTTAGTAGAGTGTGTTGAAGGTTAATAAAGCCTGAAAATAAATATAAATAATACAAAAATAGTAACATAAATAAGGTCTCTAGCTCATGGAGTTCTAGAACCTACACCTGACAGACCAGGAACTGCTGGTGTTTATTAAATGTTTCTATTTATTCTACTGCTGGGGTTCTATCTCTGGTCTCCTCCTCTGGTTCTCATCTGGTCTGAAGGTCTGGAAAAGAAGAACCTCACTGATGAAGATCTACGGTTCTGGTAGAACTCATTTAGACTGGTGGAACCACACTGATAACCAACTACACACTAATACACAGCTAATACACAACTACACACACACACACACACACACACCTGGTTCTCTGTTCTCTCATTCTAACCCAGTAGAACCTCCGTAGAACCTCAACAGAACCTCAGTAGACCCCAGTCGAACCCCCTCCTCCCCGGTCTGGACTCTGGTCAGGGGAGTTCCGGGTCTTTCAGGTGATTCTCCAGGTGAGCAACACGTCAACTTTAGCGGTTTAAATAACCGTTACTAGCCGTTAAACACCGTTAATAACCGGTTATCGATGTGGTACCGGCCTCTACCGGCAGCTGTCTGAAGGATTTCTATTATTTTTAGATTAATTTAGAACCTTTTATCTGTTTACTGGTTCTGCTACCAGCTAGCTGCTAGCTAACCAAGCTAACCGGAGCGGGATAACCGGAACTGGTACCAGGCTAACCGGTACCGGAACCGGGCCGGTCCTCGGCCTGGAGCTCACCTTGGACTTGGAGCAGCTGACGGAGCGCAGAGCCCCGAAGAAGATGGGCAGCAGGGCCATGAGCACCAGGCTGCCGTACGCCAGCGCCGTGCCCTCCGGGGTCGCCACGAACTTAGCGGTGGCGTTCAGCGCCTCGGTGCCGTTAGAGTCGGTGCCGTTCAGGGCGTCCAGGACGGCGGCGTCCGGGGCCGAGGCCGGGACCTGCTCAGCCTCAGACATGTTGCTTCAGAGCGGCTTAGGGATGGAGACGGAGCGGCGGGACGAGCAGCAGCAGCGGCGGCGGCGTCGGTCATTCATCCACCGCGGGGCTTAAGGCCACGTTAGCTAAAGAGCAGAGAGGGCCCCGGTAGGAGGACCACTCCGCCCCGGATCCACGGACCGAAGCACCGGGAAATAAACCGAACAGAGAGCAAAATAAAACACATTGTAGGAGCTTTACAGAGTCTCCTGATGTCCTTTCAGTCCCTTTGTGTCTCCTTAAGATAAGGTAAGATAATCCTTTATTACTCCAGCAGCAAACGTCTTTCAGAGCAGCACTAACCATGTGTACAGTAAAGATAATAATTATAATAACAATAATATATACAAGAATGAATAAATACAGTATTACTACACTATAAGTGACATCAGCATAAAGTGACTTGTGGAATAAAAGTAACTGTAAAAGTGCAGAAAATGCCAGCTGTGCAGGTTTTACCATGGTTCAAGATGATTTGGTAGTCTGTTTGTTTTATTCCAGCTGTTTACTGTATACTTGTCGTCCTTTAATTCTATTTGTGTTGTGTTTCTGTCTGCTGTAATTTTCAGTCTCTACGGGGTCGTTTTAAATCTTTGTGCTCATTTATCGCATCAGTGTGTTTCTTTGCTCCTTGCTGTGCTGTTTTGTGTCTCTGCAGGTGTTGATCATCAGTGATACATCACATCACTAATAGAAGATCTCTGCTGGCAGGAAGCAGCGCTCTTCTTCGTTGGTGGAACAAGTTGTCCTGGCTGAGATGAGCTGCAGCGCCTCCGGAGACTCAGGAGGACCGTAGAACTGCAACCTGCGGCTCCAGCTCGATCCTCTGCAGTTACTCTGACAATCTGGGCGCGATTTGTGTGTCTCTGAGGTCATTTTGTGTCCGTTTGTGTCTCTGTGGTCGCTTTGTGTCTCTTTATGGTTGTTTTCTGTCTTTGGTGTCATTTTGTGGTGATTGTGTGTCTCTGAGGTCATTTTGTGTCAGTTTGTGTGTCTTTGTGGTTGTTTTGTGTGTCTGTGGCTGTTTTGTGTTTCTGTGTGGTCATTTTGTGTCTTTGAGGCTGTTTTTGTGTATTTGTGGTTGTTGTGTGTGTGTTTGAGGTTGTTTTGTGTCTCTGGGATTGTTTTGTGTCTTTGGTGTCATTTTGTGGTGATGGTGTGTCTCTGTGAGGTCATTTCTTATTGATTTTGTGCCTCTCGGAGCCTCTGACTCTTTAAATCCATCTATTTCTGGTCCTGTCAGCTCTGTTGTGTGTTTTTGTGTCATCTGACCCAAATTAAACTTTAGTGTTGTAAAAAAAAAAAATCAATGGCAGCATTTTAATACTTTAAATTCAAACATAATAAACTTTATTGAACATTATAAAAACACAAACAAATTCCCGACATTTTGTGAATATTTACAGCAGCTTCCGGACAGACCTGAGCCACAAACACAGGAAGTGGAACCAGCGCAAACAGGAAACAGGAAATTAACACCAACAGTCCATAAGTAGAGGGTTCCACTGCTGAACAGCATTATGGGTAAGAACCTGCTGACATCACAGTTCATGTTTAAAGAGTGTTGGATAAACAGAAAGTCACAGCTTCAGTTCTGAGACTTTAAACCTCCTGAAGCTTCGGTTCTTCTCCGCTGTGAGGAACCAAAAACAGAAACTCACTTAAAGACACCTGAGTCCAGACAGAACCGGCGGAGAACCTCCTCTGGATAAAAACGTTCTTTCAGGACATCACAGGACAAACTGGCCAATCACAGACAACAGGAGCAGCAGGAGGGGCGTGGCCTGGATCAGGAAGGGGGCGGAGCCTTTCACTCTCACCTCTGTGGAGGCGGGGCCTTTCAGTCTCACCTCTATGGGGAAATGATCGCTCACCTCGAGTACCTGCAGACGGAGAGTTCACACGGATCACAACCACACTTTAACTGATGGCATCGGACCAGAACCGGTTCTCTAAAGAATGTCAGCAAAAACATGTTCTTTGAAGAACACCTAAAGGGTTAGGGGTTAGGTGCTCCAAAGAACAAGTTCTAAGATGCCACTTAGAACTCTTGTGAAACTGAGACGAACACTTTTATCAACCAAATGATTGATTCCTTCAGGTTCTCACCCTGGTCTGGGGCAGTTTGAGATCTTTGCCAAAGTTGTAGACTTGAGCAGAAAACGGTTTGATGGCCTTCAGGAAGGGTTCTCCGTGGACCACGATCCTGACGCACAAAGAACAAGATTAACAGCAACACAAACACAAAAATAACTTTTAAGTAATTGGAAACACAGAGACACATACACACAGACACACACACACACACACCTGTCGTAAGCACAGTTGGTATCGTCCGTCACCGTCGTGTCGACTTTGTCTCCGATCAACCAGGAGAAGTTCGAGTTCTTGAAAAGTCGGATTTTCTTGCGGTCCTTTCTGGTGACGTAGGCACAGCTGGCGTGGAAATCTCCGAGGAACATCACGTTCTACCAACACAAGAACATAGAACAGCAGCTCAGGTAAGGTTCTGCTGATACCAGAACCGTCCCGTTCCTTCTCTAAGGGTTCCACGTGTTTGTTCTTACAGATCTGTTTGTTGTCTGCCAGAAATAGAACATTCTGTAATTAATGCATAACTGGTGATGGACTACGTGGTCTCTATGTTCTAGAATGTTCTATAAGTAGAACAGGTCTTGAACCATGTTTCTGTTTTTGAAGATGCAGAACCATTATGACATCACACCAACTCCTTCAGTCAAAACCTGGAACCAGTCAGTTAGAACTGAAGAAGGTAGAACATCTTCAAGAACCAAAAAGAAAAAGTCTAACTGAAACACTGATGGCAATCATCCATCCAGGAGGTGAAATGCAGTAGAACCAAACACCTTTGACCCACAAGTTCCTACACTTGAGGAACGGACAGAAACACATCAGACTGTTCTACAGAAAGACTTCCTCCTGCTATTAACGCTGGACACACAATAACAACACGGTTTGTCTAAGTTCCAGTAAGTTTAAGGTGTTTCAGTGGTTCTAGAACATCTGATTTGATGGTTCTAGAACATCTGATTCGATGGTTCTAGACCATCTTATTCGATGGTTCTAGACCATCTGACTTTATGGTTCTAGAACATCTGATTCAAGGTTCCAGCATCAATGTGATGATTCACAGCCGACAGAAACACCGGAACTTTCACTTCCTGTTTTAAAACTCTGGTGTCTAAGTGGTTCTAGTACCCCTGAGATCCTGGTTCCTCACCTTGTTGTTCCACTTCTTGCTGACCTCCTGGAAGACGTCGTAGAGCCGGTCGATCTCGTGGACCGCCTTACTGGGCTCAGAGTGGAGTGGAACCAGAACAAACTTCTTGATTTCTGCAGAACAGAAAAGATGAAGGAGGTGAACTTCAGCCAGCTCAGTTCAACAGGTTTCTGTTGGGTTCTATGTCCACTGACCGGTTCTGTTGCTCTGGAACTGAACAACAAACGGTTCTCTGACGAAGGACTGTTTGCTGGAGTACTGGTGCTGACCCGTCAGGTTCACCATCTCAGTTCTGTTCAGAGAACAGCAACAGGTTAATGTTGGTCAAAAGTGGTTGAAGAAACACTGAACAGAACCAGATCTAGGGTTCCAACTGTGACTCCTGGAGGATTAGAACCGATCTGGTGCCAGTTTTTACCAGAACACTGACAAACGTTCTTCAGTTTCACACACATCCAGCAGCCATGAACCCCTAATATTTAATATGTTCTAATGAAAGGAACCCAGAAGTGCTGCAGATTCGTACGTTTGATTTACTTAGACGATTATTAAGTTCTGTTAACGAAGTAGAACCAGGTGGATCCACCAAAAACTCTCTGGAAAATGGTTCCTTAAAGAACCTATTTTGCTGAACTTCATTTGAAGCACCACTGATGGCACCTAAAGGAACCTTTTTAATGAATCTGACACACCTTAGGGGGTTCCTTCAAGGATCGCGAATAGAAATGGTTCTTTAAAGTTCCTCTCTCTGCTAATGTTCTGCTGGAGTGCTATTTATGTAAAAACGTCTGTTAGCGTAGCTAGCTTAGCACCTGAGATGTTTTATAATTTTGGCCACCAAGACAGAAAAGTTTCCCATAATAAAGAACTCATTCTGACATCACGAACTAGAACCTCTTTAAAACAAACAGAAAGAATAATAATAGAACAAAAACAAACAAAACCAGATGGAACATAAATATACATAAAGACATCCCGGTATCATGGAGTTAGAACCCAGACTGGAACCAGAACACGGGGTTTGATTTTCTGATCTGTTATACCGTCCAGGTGTGTTTAGAGTTTAGAGATATTTTAATCATTGACATGTAAATTCACAGCTTCAGTATCCCTGCAGGGTTCTAACATCAGTGCTTATTAGGATTTATTACTATCAGAGACAGAACAGTGGAGATTTAAAATCTGGTTCTTCAGCTGGAAACAAACAGACATTCCTGAATGAGTTTGTATTTGCTGCAGGACGTCTTCTTACGCTTCATAAATCATTCTAACGTGTCGTTTGTGCCTCATTTTAGTTTCTTGTACTAGGTGTGACCTCACAGGAAGTGATGCTGTGAGTCCAGGTGAGTCCTACCTGTAGATGAAGACATACTGCTGCATGTCGCCGGGAGAGTTTCCTAAACTCTGACTGGACACCGACTTGTAGGTGAAGTCGTCGTACCTCGAAGAACAGACGGAGAGAAACTGGTGAAAACAGCAGGTAGAACCCAAACAGAACCAACAGTACCATCAGACCCACAAAGATTCACAGTGATTTATATGATCAGGTCAGAATCAGTCAGTTCACATGAAGCCGGATCAGAACCAGAGTTACTGATAAAGTCTGGTTCTAGGCTGGTTTAGGAGAGAACTCACATTTAAACTCTCATCCAGACGACTGCTTTATTTTCTGTCTTCCGCTGTTCTGGGCAGAACCGAACAGAAACCTGAAGGTGTTCGACTCAAAATACTGACTGAAGATTAACTCAGAACTTTTGTTCACCAGCTGCTTTCTTCTAAACTGTTAGCAAACATTCTGGCTAGCAACACTGAGGCTAAGCTAACATCCAGTAAAACTGTAATTTAACTCCACTATTTAGTACTTAAAGGCACTAAATATGAAGTACATCTGTGTATAAGTACATTATAATGTGATTTAAACTGTGCTTTTAAAAGCTAAATAGCATGCTAACAACACTGAAGCTAAGTAGCCTAGCTGTCTGTCCAGTGGTGGAAAGCACATCTTCTCTAGTACAACATGGAGGTACTTGTACTTTACTTGTCTATTTTTATCAATAGTATAGTTCACTACATGTAAGAGGAACACGTGATGCTTTTACTGCAATAAATATCCAGTTACTACTGATGCTAATTATGCTGTGTGGAGCCATGCCAATGCTAGTGCTAAGTGCTTCAGTAGAAGGAAACTGGACTCCTGGTTTGGTTCCTGAAGACCAGAAACTACTGATGGCGATCTAAGAACCTGGAGTTGAAGATCCGTCCACCATTGGCGGAAACGGATGTTTAAGGACGACTGAAGGAACCAGAGGAGGGTTCTACGAGAACGTTCATCAGGTACCGACTGGGATCTGTTTGGTTTTAGTGTGTATTTTGTAGTTTAAAGCTTTAGTTCTAAATGAGTCACTTTAAAGAGAAATAAATCAGAATTCTGTTGGTCTGAGCCTTAACATCCATGATGGTCACATAAAATTGGGTTTAGATTATTTATGTTGTTGGTTTTAATCCTTAATATTTAAATTCCACACTCAGTCTTTATTATTTAAACTTGTTGGGTACTTTCAGAACGCTAAACATCTTCCTCTACTGAAGCTCTTTGGCTGAAGCTCTGATGGAGATGTTTGAAAAACTGAGAACCAGAAGCAGTTTTACCTCTAGAAGCTCTCCAAGGTTCTAGTCTTAGTCTGGTTCTCCTCACCAGGCAGTTAGAACTGAAGAACCTTCACAGTGGAATATCTTCAAGAACTAAGGAAAAAATTGTTTTTATTTGAGTGCTGAGCTTGATTTTTATATAATTCTACGTTTAAACAACCTTTAATCTGTAAAGTTCTAGAAATAAAATAAACGTTCTCGAATGTTCTCTTCTTCTGTGGTGCTTTAATGACTTCAGCCTGAGGAATGTTTCAGTTCTGGAACTCCTGTTAAAATCTTGGAACGTCTAGAGGGAACCCTCACTGCTGGTGAAAGTACTACATCCAGCTGCTAACACTTGTGTACTTTTACCTCAGTGTGTCTGAAATGCAGTATTTTTAGTGCTGTGTTCCACCACTGGACAGTTAGCTCCACATCAGCCTCACGTTCCCTCAGAACCACCTGGACGTTCCCTCAGAACCACACATGCATTTAGACGGACAGTAATCAGATTACAGTAATCACAGTATGGTTAGTGATTATTCAGAAACCCTGCAGTGTTTCCATTCATGGAGTGGTTAGCTAACGGCTAACGAAGCAGACGGACTCCAACCAACCAGCTGACAGAACATGAAGGAACCCTCCACCAGTAGAACCAGATGTTAGAACAGGAGCAGCAGCTGAATGCAGGAGCAACAAAGTTTAGTATTCTAGATATTTAGAGGAATTCCAGGTTTTTTGGTGTTCAGTTTCCTTCTTCAGCCTCCATGTTTCAGTTCATTTCTTTAACTAGAACCATTAAAGAACCGACTCACTTCATCTAATTAATGAGAACCATTAAAGAACTGAGTCTCAGCTTTAAAGTTACATCAGTTTAGCGGGACGGCAGCCGAGTCCCATTAAAGTCAGAATAAAGAATAAATCCAGAAATCTGCTGAAACTAAAGGTGAGACTGTAACACAGAACCTTTAATCCAACAGAACAAACTGAAGCACAGAACCTGAAGAACAGAAGAACCGTCAGAGTTAAACTTTGTGGATAAATGAGTTACCTGAATATCAGCAGTAATGACAGGAAACAGAAATAAACACAAGTTTAAGAATAAACAGGATTCTAGTAGAAGATTAGCAACACTTTGCTGCAGTAAAAGTACAGAAGAGTCACAGCAGCTGATCCTCACACTGGGATCTACTGGGATCCACTGGGATCTTCTTGACTGTGTTTGGGTCTCTGTGGTGGATCCCACCAGGTACTTCATGGTTCCATCTTGGTGGAGGTTCTAAACCAGGTGAGCTGCTGATTCTAAGGTTTATAAAGTGCTGGTGGAACCTCGTTTAACAGAACTTCTGCATCGTCACACTCTGGGTTCTCAAACGTTCTGAGATCCAGGAACAGAAATAGTTCCTCATATCTGGAACACTTTAGGTCTTCAGGTAACTCAGACTTTAGAACCTTTAAGGTCCTTTAAGTAGGTTCAGCTCTTGTTGTTTGTAAATGGGGTTGATTAGAACCATGACATGTGACACAGAACATCAAAGCGTGTTCTTCACTCAACCCAGAGTTTATGTTCCCTTCGGTTCCTCTGTGTTTGCTGTGTTTAAGAAGAGCAGCTCAGTGGAGATCCGTTCAGACTATTGTGATGTCACGGCGAGTTGGGATCAGGTCAAACTAAAACTAATCGATTATCGGTTCTGATCGATGATCGGTTCTGAGCAGGTCCAGTTCCTCTGGAACTATCTGCAGCTGCTAACAGAACAGAATAAGGTTCTGCGCAGTTCAAACAAAGCTTTACAGAGGTTTTCCTGGTCCTGATGTTCCACAGGGTTCCGTACTGGGTCCTCTGGATGTTCTATGCGTGTTCTGGACTATGACACGTTCTACCTACAGAACTCTACAGCTCTGGGATATTGAGGGTTTCATAGGGAGTCTGTAGTTCTTCCTGGTCAGGTTGAGTGTGGTACAGTGTGTATAAAAATGTGTAGAAAAGTGTGTAGAACGTGTTTTTATCTGATTGTACTCTTTGGTTCAACGACAATAGGATTTTTTGATTCAAAAAGGAAAACATGTTTTGTTCAGCTTGAAGATACAAGAACATCTTAATATATTAATAGAACCGATTAAAGCATCGGTTTTACGGAGACAGTCAAACACACAGTGGTGGAAAGTACAAGTACTGAAGTATTTCCATGTTATGATACTTTCAATTTCAAAGATATACTGCAGTAGAAGTATGAAGTCTGTTGTTCTAGATGAAGGAACCCAGCAGTGTGTGACCTAGAACAATGAACCACTTTCACTTATCTGGTGCTAAAACCTAAAATGTATTTTTCAGTTCTCTTGTAATCGAGTATTTTTACTTTGCTGCTTTTTCTGAGATGTAAAATCCACTTTATGGCGCGTTAAAGCTACATTCTGTCAGAGCTGCAGAACAAACCAGCTGCTGGAAGTAATAAAGGTCACACTTTATCCTGGAGAATCTGAGTCATGAAGCTGAATAAACACTGATCACATCCATCAGACCATTAAACCTCTCAACTAATGTCTCCTCAAACTTCTGTGGAGGTTCTCAGTCATCCAGGTCCTGGTGATGGTAGGAGCTTCAGGGGAAACCAACTGGAGGAACCTCCTGCTGGTTTCTCCTGAAGCTCCTACCATCTCCTAATCCTGTAGATGTTTTTCTATCTCTAATGTTTCCTCTCTACTCCGCTCATCATCCATATAAGATGTTCCACCATGCTGGATGGATCTCCAACAACTAGATCCTCTGTTCTCTGTTTCTGCTGCGTTTATCTGATTGGTCCAGGAGATTTCTGGGGTAACGAGACTCAAAAGGTAGAAAATCAAACTACTGGACCTGAAAACACTGAAACATTCCATATTTGTTGTAAAATAAAAGTCCAAAGGATGTAAAATGACTAAGACATGACACGGTGGTAGAGTTGAGAGGATTAAACTTCTGATGGATCTAAGTTGATATTTAACCTGAACAGACATAGAGAGGAGAATAAGTGTGACGTCTGAACAGATTCTCCATCATAAAGTGTCAGCTGTTATCATCACAGGCTTCAGGATTAGTCAGAGGATGGATACAGGTGATTAGGATGATTAATGTGTGATTAGAGGAGGATCCATGCTCAGAAATCCACCCTACCTGTCGGCTCCCCTGTTGGAGGCACAAACACAATCACCAGTTATGTTAATGACAGGAAGTGCAGCGGCCAACAGGAAGTTACATCATCAGCAGGTGTGTGTAGACACATGATAACTGAATACAGTCTAGACTGGGATTATGGGATGTTTGTTCCTGATGTGTCTGACTCATGGAGACTCCTCCTGATCTCACCGGTTCAGAGCAGCCAGCAGCTTGTTGACGGCTCTTCCATCTGCATCCACTACGTGCTGCAGCAGACAAACATCACAGCGAGACACCACCTGCAGGCAGGAGAACACATCTCATCAGCTTCATGGAACCACAGATCTGTTTAGAACCTTAGCTTCGGACCATCAGAACCGGGTTCCTGCTTATCTGGATTCAGATGTGCTGCAGCAACAGAACAGAGCTGGAGGAACCCTGAAGATCTCCTGAGGATCCAGGATGGTTCCCTGAGGAACCTCAGTTATCTGGACACTTTCAAATGTTTATGTGTTGATGTTTACACGTTAATGTTTATGTGTTGATGTTTACATGTTGGTGTTTACATGTTGGTGTTTACACGTTGATGTTTACACGTTGATGTTTATGTGTTGATGTTTACATGATGATGTTTACGTGTTGATGTTTACACGATGTTTACACATTGATTTTTACACATTGATTTTTACATGTTGATTTTTACACGTTGATGTTTATGTGTTGATGTTTACACTATGTTTACATGTTGATGTTTACATGTTGGTGTTTACATATTGATGTTTACATGTTGGTGTTTACACGTTGATGTTTACACGTTGATGTTTACACGATGTTTGTGTTGATGTTTACACGATGTTTACACGTTGATGTTTGTGTTGATGTTTACGTGCTGATGTTTACACGTTGATTTTTACATGTTGATTTTTAAACGATGTTTACACGTTGATGTTTATGTGTTGATGTTTACACGTTGATGTTTATGTGTTCATGTTTACATGTTGATGTTCTGACAGTTTATTTAAAGAGCTTGAAGGTTCTTGATGGTGGTTCTGGGTTCTAGCAGAACCTGTTGACCTGCTTTAAAGTTCAGAAACACTGTTTCATCAGACTTTATGTTCCTGCAGCTCATCTGTCTGAAACGTTCATCACTAGAAACCTGAGTTTATGGAAGCAGAACCAGCTGCTGTGAAACACCCTGAAGGAAAAGAACCAGAAACTGGAGCGAGTTCTGCCAGTCAGAACGGTTCTTACCCGGGTCAGAGCGGGTTCTGCTGGTTCTTACCCGGGTCAGAGTGTGGATCAGTTTGTAGTTGGAGGCCTTCTGCATGTTGAAGTTCTGGATGTTGTAAGAACAGATCCTGAAGTCTTCTGCTGCTCTGCAGACGGACAGGATGAAGATCAGATAGAACCACCTCATGGTTGGATCTGTGGAGAACATGGAGGTTACTGATGGAGAACCAGAACATTATTAACAGGATGTCAGAGGGATGCAGCAGTTTGACAAACCTTCAGGAGGAAACAATTTCACAGAGTTCATGAAAGTTAAAGTTCGAACTGATCTTCAGGACGTTTCTAACAGAACCAGAACCTCCTCAGAACATCTGGTTCTTCATCTCCAGTAACTTTATCAATGATCAGAGTTCTACATTCATACTGGGAATATTTACAGAGTTCCAGGTCCTTGAAGTCCACAGAGGAGAACGTCCCCTGGAGAAAGTTCTAGAGTAGACCTACCGACAACTGTCCAGTTGTCGGTAGGTCTACTCTAGAACTTTCTCCAGCTGTCGGTAGGTCTACTCTAGAACTTTCTCCAGCTGTCGGTAGGTCTACTCTAGAACTTTCTCCAGCTGTCGGTAGGTCTACTCTAGAAATTACTCCAGGGGACGTTCTCCTTTCCTGCTTCCAGTCTTTAAGTTTAGTCTCACTTACAACATTCCAGGTCCTTGAAGAACGCAGAGGTGGGTCCGGAGTTATCATTATTTCATCTCTGAGTCTTTTAAAGCTGCAAACAAACGGAACGTTCAGATTTCAAGAAGCTTTGTTCTGAGCTGACGTTCCTCTTAACTAGAACAGACGGAGTGTTTCTCTGGAACTCAGCAGATGAATTGTCAGAGCTGAGTTAGACTTTTACTTCCAGCTAGGCGGTCGGACCGGTCTGAGCGTGCTCAGACCTGCAGCTGAACCGGTTCAGGTTTAAACTCTGTTTACTACAGATCTGTTCAATGATTCACTCTGAATCTGTTAGAGGAGAACTAGAACTAGAACTAAACACATGAAGAGAACCTCTGTAGAGAAACCATTAATCAATGATTCACTCTGAACCCTGTTAATAAATGAACTAGAACCATGAAGAGAACCTTTGTGCTGAAACTAAATAAAAGGAAACTCTAAGAACAGAAGCCGTCAGATCAGATCTGTGTTGAAATGATTCCTTCAGGTTTTACTGATTCTCAGGACTTCATTTAAAAACAGAAAAACTTTTTTTAGAATTATTTACAACTTTGATTTCATCAACATCAGTTCTGATTAGAACAAATAAATAATCATTTAGTTTCATCTTAGAATCCTGAAATGTTCCTTTGTTTTTCTTTATGGCAGAAAAAACCTAAAGTGGAACATTTTCCTCTAAAGTAGAACCTCAGAGGCTGATAAGCTGATTCAGAACTTCTAAATAAACAGTCTAGAAGAAATAAACAATCTGTTGTTTGTTTAAAGCAGAAATGAACAATCTGCTGTTTGTTTACAGTAGGAATAAATAATCTGATCAGTTTAAACTCAGAACCTGGACTTTAAATGCTGATTTAAGGCTTTAATCCAGAATGACTCCTGGAGAACCTCCAGAGGAACGTTTCAGATCCTCTCAGACTCTCAGGTGAGTTCAGGTGTGTTGAGGCTCCGCCCCTCTGCAGCCGGTCGGACCGGAGCAGCGACTTCCTGTGACATGAACCCTTAGAACCGCTCCAGAAACAGAACGAAGTGGGTCAGAAACACAGGCTGTGATTGGACGACCGAAACAGGAAGTTACAGAACCACAGAACAACAAAACTACAGAACCACAAAACAACAAAACAACAACAGAACCACAAAACTACAGAACCACAAAACAACAACAGAACCACAGAACTACAGAACCACAGAACAACAAAACTACAGAACCACAGAACAACAAAACACAGAACCACAAAACAACTACAGAACCTCAGAACTACAGAACAAAACTACCGAACCACAGAACTACAGAACCACAGAACTGCAGAACCTCAGAACCACATGTCAGAACCTGCTGACAGGAGGATCCGGAGGGTCAGAACTCCTCGAAGGTTCTGATATTTCAGATAAACCAGGTTCTCCGTGACATTCTTGGCTGCTGGCTGAAACCAAACTAAGGGCTGAAGGAATGTTCTCTGAGGAGCCTGAAGGGAGAACGTTCTGGAACTCAGAGAAGCTGCTCTCAGCTCTCGTAGGAGGCGGTCGCACTTTTCCTCGCTCCGCAGCTATCTCTGTTCCTCCCTACCCTCATGTTTCCCTGCTTGCTGCATTTCTTCGTCTCGTCTCGTCTGTCTGACTGGAGCGATCGCTTGGCACTGGACCTTCGAAACACTGATCATGGAATTGATTAACTGGTCTCTCAACGCAATTGACAAGATTGTCGCTACAAAGAGCACAGGCCTAGGGGAACCTACCTGCCCGGATGGGAGTTTCGCCTCTGGTTACGTGATCGACGCCTGGGGGAAGTGGAAGGGGGTCATGTGCCTGGCACCTCTATCCGTGGAGGATGTGGAAGATGTTTATATATTCGGATTTATGATGACAGGCCTGCTGATAATTGGCTTGTTCACTGGCCTGAGCTTCTGGAAAATTATGAGGACCGCAGACAGAAACGACGTCCAAACTCTGCTGGTCTATGCAAACGATCGGATCACGGCTGCCGATGCTCGGTATGACGAACTCAATCGTAAGATGAACAATTTGCTTGGTGTGACTGTTGATTTGAGTCGCAGATTGGAAGCCATCAGGGTGAGAATCGCAGCTGGGGTCTAAAATTGTTGAGAGCAGTAGGGGGAAGGTGAAATTTACTACTCTCCCGCCCAAACAGAAGGAAACTGATTACATTCTGGCGCCCCTGGAACAATAACAAACTCCTCTGGAAGTTTCATGGCCAAGAGATAGCTCTCCTAAACACCCCCCCACTTTCCCAAGGACACCTGTTGTCTTTTGGACTGGGCCAACCGAGGACGTCTCCATAGCAACCTGCTGTGTTATCGCGCTCCCACCCTCGCGAACTGAGACACCGGAGGTCTGGGACGGAAGAAGATGGGCTACACGCATACACACACATTCGGACTCATGAACTGAGGACTGAGCTAAACATTCGCACACACATTCCCATACCCCCACCCCTCCCGTCTCCACAAGCTTTCCTCACTATGCAGGGGTCAGGTCCGTGCACGGTAATTCGCTGCTGCACATCACCTGACTAACTGTGCAGTGCTCCCCCCTCCACCTCCCCACATCCTTACCCCCAACTATCCTTGTGTTATTGTCATGCTTTACCTGTTTGCGGGTTTGTTTTTTTAGGTTCCTTCTCAAATTGAATTTCCCAACATTGGAGGTTTCATTTGGTATAACGAGCCTTTTTTTTTTCATTTACCCTCTGCTATCCCTACCCAGATCCCAACGTGTCCTTTTTCTTTTTTCCTCAAGAAAGGTGCGCGCAGCACTGCGCAGCAGCCGGAGCTGTCATTGGCAGGGCAGCTCAAATGAAATTTCGTTGTATATGAAAGTGTGCAATGACCAATAAAGATTGATTGATTGATAGAAGCTCTTCTATGTCCACCTGAAGAACCACAGGTCTGAGATTAGACCTCAGAGGAGGAACCTTGAAGGTTCTCCGTCTGGAAGCTGCTGTTTGGATCTAAATGCTGATTGGTTCATCAACAACGACAACAACAACAACAATAAACAACAACAACAGGTCCAGAATCTGGATGTTCTCATTCTAAACCTCCATCAGAACCATCTCTGGGTCTCCCTAATATCTACCTTCCTCCTGCTAGAACCTCCATCCTGGTTTTCTCTCTGGTTCTTCCAGCCTGGACTCTACAGATCTCTCCATAAAGTCCAACCAGTCCAGAATGCAGCAGCTCAGATCCTCACCAGGACTCCTTCTCTCCACACCACCCCGGTTCTCCACCTTCACCGTATCATCTACAGAACCGTGCTGCTGACCTTCTAGACCTCCAGAACCTCACTGATCTCCTCCACATCAACACTCCCACATCATCTTAGATCATCTTCTACCTTTAACCTCTCCATCCCTCCACCATGACCTCCAGAACCTCCATGTCCTCCAGAACCTCCATGACCTCCAGAACCTCCATGTCCTGCAGGACCTCCAGAACCTCCAGCCTCTGGACCTCCCTCCAACCTGACATCAGAACCATCGACCTGCTGGACGTTTCCACTCCTCCTTCTTCTTCTGTTTTAAAGTAGTTCAATTTCCCTCTTTTAAATTTTTCCATCTTTAAGTTTTATATTTTTCATGTTTTAACTCTGTACAGTGAGCTGGCTGCTCTGAAAGACGCCTAGTATGGAGGACTGAAAGTGCCAAAATTAAATAAATAAATAAATACATCATTAAATAATTAAATATATCATTAATTAATTCATTAATTAATTAATTAAAATTGGAATTAAATGTCATTAATTAATTAAAATTGGAATTAAATACATAAATGTGTTATTAAATATGTCATTAATTCATTAAAATACCAATTTACTTTAAGTAAAAAACATATATTATTATTTCACTAATTAATTATTTCATGGTCCTTGTGTTGCAGTGGATCATGAATTTATTTTATCTGTCAACATCGCCCGTCAAAGTCGGTGGGCGGATCCTAACACCTGATTGGTTACCCTGCACATCAAGTCTGGGCGGATCCTAACACCTGATTGGTTACCCTGCACATCAAGTCAAGGTAAATCGATTCCAGGTAATGGATTGATGCAGAGCTTGTGAACACATTCCGTTACACTGGGTGGCGCTATTCACCTCTACGTTGGTTTGGATACTCTATTAAACAAAACTTTATTGGCAACCGCTAAAGACTCGGTCCTCTTCCCCAAATGTTGATACAGCACGGTGCAAGACAAAATTTCCTTTAGCACCTACTCGGCGCGGTACGGCTCGCCACTACTGTACTGGACTCGGCTCAACTCGGTTTAGCTGTTTTTCCATATAACCTCATCGTGGGTGGAGTCGTCATAGCACGGCGGCCCAAAAGTCCCTTAAAGGGATAGTTCGGGATTTTTGACATGAATCTCTATGGCATCCCTATCATTAGTAACGTACACTCTCACTGTCTTACCCCCGACAGTGTCCCGTGAGCCGAGTTCTGGTCCGGTTCTGGTCGCGGCGAAAGTAGTCCGGCAGGTTTCCAGGGTCACTTAAATAAAACGTATTTCTTCTAAAAACAGCATGTGTTCAAAAGAGTGATTTATTTGCATCACAAAACCCATTTCCACGAAAAAGTCACACCACGAAATCACTTGGCACTACTTCCTGTCCCGTCGTATCAATGCGCGCTGTCCTCCAGCTAACCCTAACCCCTAACCCACATGTTCAGAGACCTCCTGATAAACTTTCTCCGTCCAGCTCTCTCTGTATTCTTTGGTCCACCAGACAGAAAAGTCTCGACCTCTTCATTCACCCACGGTACAGGTCTGGCTGTCATATTAAAATTATGAAGAACAGAGAGTTCCGTGAAGAGCAATGCACACCGTCACTGTTTACAGCTGTTTTTTTAATGTAGGGTTTTGTTTTCATGCTGGAGTTGCTCTGTGTGTCGTCACTCCCTGTCCAATCAGTGACGTGCACTATGTAGACGTCACATTATCGGCTCATCTCAGCTCGCTGGGAACCTCAGCCGAGAAGGTGCTGAAAACAGTGCCTCATATCAGGCACTAGTCCGTATGGAAACGCTCGCAAACAAAGATGAGACGAGCCGTACCGTGCCGAGTAGATGCTTGTGGAATCACGGCTAAACAAAGACGAGCGGAGCCGTGCCGCGCCGAGTAGGTCCTAAAGGAAAAGCCCTCGACACTCCGAGCATCGCTGCAATTTGACAGGCTGGTAATGCACAAAGAACGTGATGTTCCAGAACTTCCCTCGGTATGCCAAACGCCCTGGTCCCTGTGTGTGCTCCTGTTGTGTCCTGGTACCAGAAAAGCGGCGGAGTACTTCTTCTAAATTTGCAGTCACTCTACGGTCAACATCTGGGTCGGAAAGTGCGGAAATAACTCCAACAACTTCAATAAATTCCTCTGCTTTACACGCTACATGCTCGGGGTCAGCAGGTCCTGCTTCCACATACTCTGCAAGGTCTAAAATATCTCTCACCAACTCTCTAGAAAGTTCACAGCGATCCTCCCTCAACACATCCGCCATGTTGAGAAAGACTTCTTCTACTTCCGGTTTCAAGGCAGACCAAATTAGTGGATTAGACTAGATTCGCATTAGCCCCGCCCACCGACTTTGACGGGCGAGGTTGAACAGATAAAATAAATTCATGATCCACTGCAACACAAGGACCATGAAATAACTAATTAAATAGTGAAATAATAATATATGTTTTTTTACTTAAAATGAATTGGTATTTTAATGAATTAATGACATATTTAATAACACATTTATATATTTAATTCCAATTTTAATTAATTAATGACATATTTAATTAATTATTTATGATGTATTTATTTAATAACACATTTATGTATTTAATTCCAATTTTAATTAATTAATGACATTTAATTAATTATTTAATGATGTATTTATTTATTTAATTTTGGCACTTTTAGTCCTCTATAGCCTAGAAGTAAAATCTGTTATTATTATTATTATTATTATTACTATTATTATTATTATTATTATTATTATTAACAACAACAATAATAATAGTAATAATAACAACAGGAAGTCATCTTCTCTCCTCAAACATTAAGTTCATCACAACAACCTTCACAGATTAATTCACGTGAAGAAGCATAAATAAAGACCGGTTCCGGTTCTGGTTCTAGTTTTGATTCTGTTCTGTACTGGTTCTGTTCAGTTTTGGTTCTGTTCTGGTTCTGTTTCTAGTTCTATTCTGGTTTTGATTCTGTTCTGTTCTGATTCTGGTTAACAGAACTTGCCTAGTTGGTCGACCAATGGCTGCTGCTGAAAACGGTGACATCATGACTCAGCGATGACAAAAACACATGAATCATTTTAGAGGATTTAGAAACTCGACAACGTTTCAACATGTTGTGAGTCGGTTCTGTTGAGGTTCTGTTGAGGTTGGACCCGTCTAAACGGACCTTTATCTCCTAGGTAACGGGTTTCTGTTTACAGTCAATAAAGATTTAAATCTGACATTTTCTAGCTTTTAGTTTCTAGTTTTCGAGGCTCAGAACTGAAGTTGTGGTTCCAGGAAACAGAACTTTAACGTTCCACCTCAGACCACTGTTCTGTGGACCCGTCCGTCAGCCCGTCCAGCACCACCAGGATCAGGTGTTTATTAATGATCTGGTTTAGAATGTGGAAGCTCTAAACTCCCACTAACCCTGAACTCATCGCGGTGATATTTCCCTCCATGTTTGAAGTCCAGTTAATGTTTGACATCAGAAAACACCTTTAAACGTGACCCAGATTACCCAGAATGCACCTGGACAGGAGCAGAACCTCCTCAGCTGTTCTTTAAACATAAAGTTCTGGTTTAGAACCGTTCTAACATCTCTGTTGAAGTTTAACTGAAGCTGCTTTTTAAATAAAGTTTTAAATAAAGTTTCTGCCGCAGGACGAACAAACAATCAAACAAACATTAACTGGCTCCAAGAACAAACAAACTCTCCTCTGAATCTGGTTTCAGGAAACAAAAGTCTGAACGTTTGGAGATAAAAGTTATAGAACTAAAACCATCCGGACCGAACCGGTTCTAAACAAACAGCTCCTTACCTGTTCAGATGAGTCGACCGTGTGAAGCTTCCGTCTGGGTGGAGGCTCTCTACCTGCTGCTGAGCTGACCTGAAGCCCCGCCCATGTCCCGCTGCGTTCAGGGTCGGTAGGAAACCGGAGCTCTGTTCAGCTGCTGCCTACCAGCTTCCATTAGCAGCTTTTATTTCATCTTTAAAGCCTCCTGCTGTCTTCATTTATGGGCACCAAAAAATATTCTTTCGTTGTCTGAAAAAAAATCCAGAAATTCACCCAAAAATTTCCCAAATTTCTGAAAATTTACAAAACCTTCAGGAAGAAAATTCCAACAATTCCTTAAGTTTCCCTTAAAAATCCCCCAAATTTGGCAAGAAAATTCTTGTGAATATTTTTCAAAAACGAGTAAAAATCTTCCAAATAAAATCCTAAAAATATCCAAAGTGATTCCATATATATCAGTAAAACTTCTGATATTTTCCTTAAGAACATTCACAAAAAACTACCAAAATCCAGCAAAATTTGCTGGATTTTGGTTGATTTTTTTGTGAATGTTCTTAAGAAACATTTTTAACATTTCTTTTTTTCCACCCAAAACTGTTCAAAAATTTCCCAAAAATGTTGAAAATGTGGACATCAGAAGTTTCACTGTGAAAATATATTTTTTCCCACATTTTCAAACTTTAAACCGGGATAATTTGACCCGCAGGGCGAGACGAGGGTTAAAGTTTAATAAAACTCACTGATTTAATCAACTATTCATGTTACAGACATTATTTTGACGGTTGACAGAACAACATTAATAAAAATAATAATAATAATAATAACAATATTTATTATTATTATTATTATTATTATTATTATTATTATTATTATTATTATTATTAATAATAATAATAATAATAATAATAATAATAATAATAATAATAATAATAATAATAACATTTTGTGTTGTTTGAACTCTAATTTCTGGGTTCTGATCCTAAACTAAGTTCAGTTGATTTAACTTCATTTTCTACCTTCAGCTCAGATTCTAGGTTCTGTCTGAACATCTTAGAAACGTTTGCTCTATATCACAGAAACTAAGAACACTTTAATATTTATAAATATTTAATATTTATATCTATAAATATTTATTTTATTTATACGTTTATTTAATAGGGACAGAACAAGAAGCATTGTTACAATAACCGATGCCATGTTCATAGGTCAATAGCTAACAGCTAATTCACTGTTATATGAACATGGAGGCACTAAAGGAAGAATTCGAAACTCTGAACACATCTGAAGTCAGATTGCTGGGTTTCTGTTGGTTATTTTATTCTTTAAATCCGTCACAGAATCGTCTTATTTTATGAAACCTGCAGATGAAGAGTCATCTTGTTGATGAGTGACTTTAACAAAAGAATGAAAGTCCTTCATGTTCTAAATATTAAAACTAAAACCTTTTAAAACCATCTTTACCTGAAGTGAATCTGGTCAAATTAAAACCTGCTTTTCGAAACATTCTGTCCTGGCCTCGCTGAGTACTATAGTTGTTGACAGTAACCCAGCTATTCAGGTAGCTAAACACTTTCCCATCCATCTGCCAAGAAGCACACAATTTGGATCTTTTGCAGGTTTTAATAAGCAAAGTGTAAAACTGAAACACACAAAATACAGCAAAATTACCGAAAAGTAGGTGTAAAGTTGCTATCTTAAAGCAAACATGGTGTAAGACCTCAAAATAATAACATTTAAACACAGAAAATAACATAAATACTTACAGACGATGCCATTCTGAGCCAAGCTCAAAGAAAAGACAGGGAAAAAATGCTGCTCCTCAAGCACATGTCCAGACTGACTATTCCCTATAAACAAACTGCAGTACTAACTTTCCTTGAACAACATTACAACAAACTGACTCCATTACACTCCCCGCCTGGCGTCTTTAAGAGATGCCACTATATTAAATGTTCATACTAGAGGGAGATAACAGGAGAATGAGTTCCGAAATTGATTATTTTTATGCTTTCTTTTCGCACAACTTTTACGTCCGCGTTTCTTACTCGTCCATCCTTGCAGGGATATGTCTTCACAATGAGATCCATCGGCCATTCATTGTGTTTGACATTCAAGTCCTTCAGGAGAACGATTTCTACTTCCTTGAGTTTTGGTTTCTTTGTGCACCACTTTTGTCGGCCTTGTATGGTGCAGAGATATTCTTTTCGCCATCTCAACCAAAAGGCATTGGCTAGTACCTGAACTCTTTTCCACTGACTCTTGAACTTGTCCTTGTCCGAAAGGTCAACTGGAACAGGAGGGGAAGCCCCTGTTTTCTGTGTCAGAAGCATAGCTGGAGTAAGGATCAGAGGAGCTTCTGAGTCAGTAGAAATTGGTACGAGGGGTCTGGCATTGACTATGGCTGCAATCTCGGCCATAAGGGTCACCAAGACTTCGTGAGTGAGCTGGGATTGTTTCACATCCAGGAGTAAAGCGTCTAAAATTCGACGGGAAACGCCAATCATTCGTTCCCATGTCCCACCCATGTGAGAGGCATGGGGTGGGTTAAACTCCCAAGTACATCTCTGTTCAGTTAGATAGTCCTTGATTGTCGGGTCAGCATTCTGTGGTGACAGCTTCAGCTCATTACAAGCGCCAATAAAATTAGTCCTTCTGTCTGACCTTAGTTGTTTGGTAGGTCCGCGAATAGAAAAGAACCTCCGAAATGGCGTTGATGAAGCTGGAGGCGCTCATAGTTTCCACAACTTCGATGTGGATAGCTCGAGTGGACATACACGTAAACAACACTGCCCACCTCTTGTTGTTTGCTTGGCCTCCACATGTGCGTCTTGTCACTATTTCCCAAGGACCAACGACATCTAAGCCCACATACGAGAAGGGGGGATCCATTTTAAGCCTTTCTTCAGGTAAATCAGACATGAGCTGGTGCTCGCACAATCCACGCAGCTTTCTGCAGTGAACACACTTGTGGATGTGGTTGCTTATGAGACGCTTTCCTCTGACTAACCACAGGCCGCTGGCGCATATGGCTCCTTCTGTTAGATGTCTTCCTTGGTGTTTCACTCTCTGATGATGATAGCGCACAAGCAGAGTCGCAATGTGGTGTTTGTTGGGAATTATGACAGGATTTGTCTCATTCTTGTGTAACTGTGAGCGACATAAACGACCTCCTACTCTCAGAAGACCTTCACCATCAAGGAATGGGTTGAGCTTGAGAATGGGACTGTTCTTTGGCAGACTTCTATCTATCTTAATGGCTGCAACTTCTTGTTTGTAACACTCTTGTTGTACTGTGAGAAAGATCAAGTGCTCTGCCTTGTCCATCTCCGACGGTGAGATATTGTTGCAGTAATGCCAGCCACTACAACTGTCACTGTTTTTGTTGGAGAAATTTCAAGTAATATGAATGAGTCTGGCAACTGCTTTCAGAAGAGATCTCCAACTTGAAAAATGTTGATAATGACTTGAGAATGACTTTGCTGATATCTCTGATACCACACTGGTGGTGTTTGCTCTTACTTCATCGTCATTGTCCGGATTAACAAGCATGTAGGGCTCGTCTAAACTGCTCTTTGTCGTGTCCCATTCTGTGAGAAATTTTGGTCCTGTTAACCAGAGTGTGATGATCAACTCCTCTGCTGCCACTGACCTTGATCCACAATCTGCAGGGTTTTGCTCTGTAGGCACAAATGTCCACTGGTTAGGTTGGGATACTTGTCTGATGCGTTGCACTCTGTTACTGACAAACACATAAAACCTCCTTCGCTCATTGTGAATGTAGCCCAAGACTACTTTGCTGTCAGTAAAGTATCTGACGGCATCCAACTTCAGGTCAGTTTCATGGATGATGGTTTCAGCTACTTCCACAGCTAAGACAGCTGCACAGAGCTATAATCTGGGAACCGTTAACTCAGGTTGAGGGGCGAGTTTCGCTTTACCTAAGATAAATCCCACTTCATGATGGCCATCAACATGCATAGTTCTTAAGTACGCAACGGCAGCGATTGCCCGCACTGATGCATCTGAGAAAATGCAGAGCTCCATTGTCTTGGCTTGGGTAACTGGAAACTGGGCATATGTTCGTGGAATATGCAGGTCTTTAAGTACTGAGAGGGACTCCTGCCATCTTCTCCATTCATCATATTTTATTTGAGGCAGGGGAGCATCCCACTCAACATTTTCGGTTGTAATGTCTCTGAGAATCATTCTTCCTTTGATTGTGATTGGAGCTAAGAAGCCCAAGGGGTCAAACAAGCTGTTCACTGTGGACAGCACACCACGTCTTGTGAATGGTTTGGGATTCTCAGGGACCTTGAAGGTAAAGGTGTCGGTCATAATGTTCCAGATGACACCGAGACTACGTTGTACAGGAAGGTCGTCTGCAAACAAGTCTAAATCTTTAATGTCCTTGGCTCTGTCCTCAACTGGGAAGTGGTTGATAACATTCACACTGTTAGATGCAATCTTGTGTAATCGCAGATTAGAGATAGCCAACATCTCTTGAAGCTGCTCAACTCTTTTTGTAGCCTCAGTTTCAGACGTGAATGATAGCAGCGCATCATCCATGTAAAAATGTCTCTCCACTAGTTGGCTTGTTTCACTGCCATAGAATGGCTCCATTTCCTTTGCGGCTCTTCTGAGTCCATAAATCGCAATTGCAGGGGATGGAATGTTTCCAAATATGTGGACTCTCATGCGGTATTCAACCACCTCATTGTCCGGATTGTTGCCACGATACCACAGAAAACGAAGCATGTCTCTGCAGTCTTCACAGACCACAAAGCAGTGGAACATCTGCTCTATGTCGCCCAGCACACCTATGGGTCCTGTCCTCGATCTCATCAGAACCCCCAGGAGGCTGTTGTTGAGGTCTGGGCCCTGCAGCAGAATGTCGTTAAGAGAGACTCCATCATATTGAGCAGATGAATCGAACACAACACGTATTTGGCTGAGTTTTTGAGGATGATAGACTCCGAAGGTAGGTAAATACCATCTCTCCTTTCCTTCTTCGAGTGGCGGTGCAAGCTCTGCATGATGATTGTCCAATAACTTTTGCATGAACTCAAAAAAGTGTCTTTTCATCTCAGGTTTCTTTTGAAAATTTCACTCCAGTGAGGCAAAACATTTCAAAGCATATTCTCAGTTGTCAGGAAGCTTGCGACGAGGATGCCTGAATGGTAAGGGGGTGACCCAACTATTTCAATCATCTTGAAAGAAGCTTTTCTCCATTATTTTCATAAAGAGCTTGTCTTCAATAGAGGGCGCTATTCGGTGATCATGAATCGTCCTTGAGAAGGTTGATGAAGTGCCAGCCTTGTCTCCATAATAGTCTCTTATTTTGATTTTGTTCTCACACTCTAAGAATGTAGATGGTCTTCTGTTGTCAAATATGCATGTCTTCATGCTGCTCACTGTTCGAGGTCCATGCATGCCATTGACGCACACATCACCTACGATTACCCAACCAAGGTCGAGTTTTTGTGCAAATGGTTCATTATTCAAGCCATTTATCTGTTTACGCACCTTGTGTAGTCTGAGCAGATCTCTCCCAGTGAGTATGAGAATCTCAGCATTGGGGTCGAGAGGAGGGATTTCTGATGCTACTCCCTTCAGATGTGTGTGGCGATAAGCTGCTTCAGGTGTTGGGATCTTCCTTCTATTGTTGGGAACATTATCACATTCTATCAGTGTTGGAAGCTGTAAACAAGTTTTCTTGTCTAGAGATTCTATGACATAGCCATGAGCTCTTCTTCCATATGCCTGTGTAGCACCCATGCAAGTCGTTATATTGTAAGGTGCTTCAGTCCCATGAATGTCAAACATGTCGAAAAACTCACTTCTGGCCAGGGAGAGGTTGCTCTGGTCGTCTAAAACTACATACATCCCTTTACTTTTGTTGCTTTGGCCAGAGGGATACACATTAACCAGAGTAATCTTGGAGCATGATTTACCGCTACTGCCCACACCGCAGACTTTAGTGCAGCTTGAGGAGATTTCTTCCTTTGTACCTTCCTCCCTGCCATCCTCTGTGTGCAGCAGAGGCTGAGGTGCAGCTTGGACTGAGTTAGTGCTGGTGACATGCATAGCACTAATGTGTCTGTCACTTCCACATTCAAAACATTTGATTTGAGCTTGACAGTTCTTTGCTTGGTGGTTTGTTGAAGCACAGCAGATCATGTGTTCTTTGAGAATCTTTTTATGATCATCAAGAGTCATTTTTACAAATCCTCTGCACTTACTCAAGGGATGAGGCTTGCTGTGAATAGGGCATTGCTTTTCCGGATTTACTAGGTTGGTTTTCTCAGTTTTGGAGGATGTGTTTGTTTGACTTTGTACAATATTCGTTTTATTGACTGAGACTGGGTGTCTGACTGGACCGTACCTTTCCTTCCTCTGTGGAGTGCTGGTGAGGGAAAGAAGTTTGAAGCTGGGGTCATTCCTATTTTCAGCTTCTCTGCAAACAAATTCTTTGAAGAAGGAAAATGGTGGAAAAGACACATAAAAGTTCCTTTTATATTTTTAACCTTGTAACATCCAGCGCTCCTGGAGTGGGTATGGTAACTTGTCCACAATGGGTTGCACACCTCTTGATGTGTCCAAATATGCCAACCCGCGTAACTTGCCATCTTGTTTTGCAATGTCCAGCTCTTGGAGAAGATCGGCTAATTCCTGAAGCCTGCGACTGTCTTTGGACTGAATTTTTCGAAAGGCTTCAACTCTGGAAAAGAGAGCACTTTCGATAGCCTCAGGAGAACCATAAATTTTATCAAGCCTTGTCCATATTGCTTTTAGTCCAATGAAAGGCTGGTTTGCATTGACAGCTCTTATTCTAACTGCATGCTCACTTGACTCTTTACCAAGCCATTTCACCATCAGGTCAATCTCTTCACTGGGTGACAGTCCAAGTGGATTTATGACATTGATGAATGAAGCTCGCCATGCTTGGTAATGTTCTGGAGTGTCATCAAATTTGGTTAGACCTGAAGTTATAACTTGATTCCGTGCCAAAAACCTTGCCAGATCGATGGTGTTGTTCTCTGGGCTTGTAGGATTAGTTTGTAAAGCTGCTTGATTCAGAGGTAAGGACTGCTGCATAATTGGATAACTATTAGGGTATGTGAGTCCCTCTTTAACAAGATTTTTGCTGGAGTTAGGAGGTTGTTGAACATCTCCTGCTCTGTTCTGCGTACCTCTGGGATGAGGAGCAAACTCGTCTGTTAAGTGGCATGATAAGCTTGGAGGATAAGAACTTCTATTGTTCTTGGGAACATACTGACCGAAGTTAGATGACTGCTGATTTACATAGTCTGCTGTCCTTTCCTGTGTTTGTATTGCCAAGGTTTCAAGATCTGCTAACTCATGGTAGCTTCCTGCCTCTATGTCCGCTGCTGCGGCCTCTATTACAGCTGCCTCTGCATCTGCTGCTTTAGCTTCCTTTTGTAAATTGAATGCACGTAGCAAAGCTTCAAGTTTGGTCTTTTCAATCTGAATACTTGTCTCTTCATCCAAGAACTGTAGTTTAGCTTTAGTGGCTTCTGCCTTAGCTCTTGCTTTAGCTGCAGCTAGACTAGTTTAATACATGCATGATAAGACAGACGATACATGCAAAGTACAACTAACATGGAAACTGATTATAGTTTACTGCTATGGTGTACAGCTCTGGTATTAAATATACTACATATATAGCTGGTGGTAAATTCAAAAATATGTAGATGAGCAAATCAAGTATAGTAAGGGCAATGCAGAGTAGATTGATGGAAATGGGAAGCTGGAAGCAGTGGGCTGGAGGAAGGTCAGCAGCAGCATCCCACAGATGGAGATTAGGCCAGTTGGTGGGAGAACAACCACAGATCTGAAGCATCCAGCTCTGGGATCAGGGACACTCGGAGAAAGGACACAGGGAGAAACAGAGTGAGTGTAATGCAATAATGGTATATATATATTAAATGGTAGATAGAGAAGGGCTCAGTGCATCCAGAGAGGTCCTCCAGCAGCCTAGACCTATAGCAGCAGAACTAGGGGCAGAACTAAGGGACGTCCAAGAGGAAGACTCCAGCTGACCTCCTCAGGGTCCCCCAGTCAGTCCTAACTATAAGATCTGTCAAAAAGGAAGGTTTTAAGCCTGGTCTTAAAAATAGAGAGGGTGTCCGCCTCCAGAACCCAAACTGGGAGCTGGTTCCACAGGAGAGGAGCTGATAACTGAAGGCTCTGCCTCCCATTCTACTTTTAGAGATTCTAGGAACAACAAGTAAGCCTGCAGTCTGAGAGCGAAGAGTTCTGCTAGGATAATATGGTACTATCAGGTCTTTAAGATATGATGGAGATTGGTTGTTAAGAACTTTATATGTCAGAAGAAGGATTTTGAATTCTATTCTAGATTTAACAGGAAGCCAATGAAGAGAAACCAGTATAGGAGAAATATGATCTCTCTTGCTAACTCCCGTCAGTACTCTGGCTGCAGCATTTTGGATCAGCTGTAGATGTTTCAGAGAGCTTTTGGGACAACCTGATAATAAGGAATTACAGTAGTCGAGCCTAGAAGTAACAAATGCATGGACTAGTTTTTCTACATCTCTCTGAGACAGGATGTTCCTGATTTTTACAATATTTCTCAGGTGGAAAAAGGAAGTCCTACAGATTTGTTTTATGTGTGAGTTAAAGGACATGTCCTGGTCAAAGATAACACCGAGGTTCCTCACAGTAGTACTGGAGACCAATGTAATGCCATCCAGAGTAACTATATGCTTTGAAAGCAATTTTCTAAGATGTTTGGGGCCAAATACAATGACTTCAGTCTTGTCTGAATTTAGTAGTAAGAAATTACAGGTCATCCAGGTCTTTATGTCCTTAAGACAATCTTGCAGTCTAGCTAGCTGATTAGTTTCATTTGGCTTCATAGATAAATACAATTGAGTGCCGTCAGCATAAGAATGGAAATTAATACAGTGCTTCCTAATAATATTGCCTAAAGGAAGCATGTATAATGTGAACAGTATTGGTCCTAAGACAGAACCCTGAGGAACTCCATGATTAACCCTAGTACTACTGAGAACCTCTATCTTATTAAAAATGTTTCATGTTTTGTTCAGTAAAAACTGGATTTTTACTTCATTATAAACTCTGATTCTGTCCGAACATCTCATTAACAGACCGGAGAACTTTCTAGAACCTTCTAGACCAGGAGAGTCCAACTCATCTTAGTCCAGGTTCTACATCCAGTCCAATCTGATCTCCAGTGGACCAGACCAGTAAAACCACAGCATAATAACCTATAAATAACCACAACTCCTGATGGTTCCTTTGTTTTAGTGCAAAAATGTTCACATTTAAGGAATTATCTTTTAACTAAAAATCATGAACAACCTGAAATTTATGGAGAAAAATCAATTCAGTTTCATCAACATTCAGCCTCAGTTTATCATTTCTACATTACAACTTCCAGATCACAGTGTTGACAAAGGAACACAACATTTAGTCACCTGGAACTGAACCACAGAGGATTTACTGGAGGATCAGAACCACAAAAAAGACAAAATAAAGACAAAAAGAAGACAAAATATTCCAAAAAAAAAAACACAAAACGACAAAAACGAGACATTAAATGACAAAACCAGACAAAATATTACAAAAATGACAAAAGAACAATCTAGGATTTTACTTTATGATCCAAACAACTTGTCATGGTCTAGAAATGATTTTAAATTTATAATTTTACTAATTTACAATATGCAGTTAATGTCTTCTCTGGAATATTTGCACTTTGAGGGCTGGATTTGACCCTCTGTAGGACCGCATGTTGGACACCCCTGGTTTAGAGGATCCAGCCTGAGGAGCATGGAGACGACCTCCATGTTGTCTTCTGTGTCCTACTGAGCATGCTCAGTGTGGTGAGAGGAAGCAGACAGACGCTGTAATAAATAAAGAGCTTTAATACTGACATGGTGATGGTTCACATGGAAGATTACTGAAGTTATCTGGAAGATTCCCAGCATGCAGTGCAGTTATTGCAGATAACTTTGGTACGACAGAGAGAAGCAGAGAAACCCACTCTGGAAAAATAAACCATCAATAACATCAATAACCGCTGAATCTAGAAAACCAGTTCAGGCCTGAGCCCATTCCTGAGCGATCAGCAGTCAGACGTCTGTTCTCTGAGCAGCAGATAATCAATAATCAATAACACGTGGTGGCTGTAAACTGCAGTACATTCATTTACACTCCCTTTGACTCCGCCCCCTTTATGACATCATTCACACACAGGTTCACAGGAAGTTCACAGACAAACACCAACAGCCTCCATGTTCCACCAGAACCAGCCTCCATGTTCCATCGATCCATCAGAACCAGCCAACGGGCAGCAGAACACACCTGGTGGGTCCATCTGCTGCTCTTGAGAAGACCTGATGACATTCTAATGAAGTTCAGATGAAGGTCTGATGGAGTTCTGACGAAGTTCTGAGGCTCAAAAATGATGAAAAAGTCCATTAAAAAGTGACTAAAAAGTGAAAAGTAACAAAGACTGGAACCAAGAAAGGAGAACATCCCCTGGAGAAAGTTCTAGAGTAGACCTACCGACAACTGGAGAAAGTTCTAGAGTAGTACTACTCTAGAACTTTCTCCAGGGGACGTTCTCCTCTATGGACCTCAAGGACCTGGAACTCTGGAAATATTCCCAGTATGAAGGTAGAACTCTGATCATTGATAAAGTTACTAGAGATGAAGAACCAGATGTTCTGAGGAGGTTCTGGAGGAACTTTTTCCAGATTTGGTTGATAAAATATTGTAATTATTCAGCAGCAGCTAGAACCAGTCAGCAACTCTTCTGACTGGACCTCCTCAGGCTGTCCTCTGATTGGCTGAAGAACTCTGGGTTCTTGGTGGAACATGGATGTTTGTTGGAGAACGTCTCTCTACATTTGTACAGCAGATCAATCAATCTGAGTTATTATTATTATTATTATTATTATTATTATTGTCTCTCTATTGCTAAGATTCTTCACAACTAGAAATAAAGATTCACATCAGCAACGACAGCAAACACTACCTGAAATATCAAGCTCCGCCCACTGACACCTGGACTCACCTGGCAGGTGACCGTCAGCTCTTAGTTGGTTCCACACAGACTGAAAAACAGGAACATCTGGAAGGACTTGTCAATAAACTAATAATCAATATATTAGCTGTAGTGGTCATTAACTGAGTCTGTGCAGAAACAACCAATCAGAGTCCAGGATTGTCCTGTCAGTGAGGTGGAGGTTGTGATGTCACTGAAGCTCTGATGACATCACATCATCTAAAACATCTCCAATAAACATAAAACCAATAAATAATCAATAGCTCCCGGCAAAATAAAGTCTCTGATGATAAATACTGCAGGTTGATAGTAGTACTGCATATACTGACAGCAGTACTAGTAGTCTATATATATATATATATATATATAAAGTATTGTAGTATAAAGTCTCTCATGCAGAGGAAAGCGACACGTCCACAGATCAGCTGATTTTACAGAAACAATAAAGCAGCCCCACCTACAGCCGGAAACAGGCAAAGGTGAGTCCCACCTGCAGCTGTTAACACGCCTGTGATGTCATTGCTAATGTCACTCTGACAGACGAGCATTTACAGCTGTTTCCATAACATCCCAGGATCCTGTGAGACTCTAAAATGGAAGACAGAGCAGCGTTCCCTCCTTCACCTGTCCATCACCTGAAACCAGACGCTCTGATTGGTCAGGCAGCTGCTGTCACTCATTATTGCATCTGTGTGTAAACCGCACGACTCTTCTTCTGTTCCTGATAAACAAGTTCACTGTTTTCTTCTTCATTTGTTCAGTTTCCCTTTGCAGACCCTGCCTCCCTGATGATGTCAGAACAGCAGGCTCCGCCTCCTGGTTGGACTGTTTGCTGAGAGAAAAAGAAACGTAAACGCTACATGTTTAAACACAATCTGGATACACAACTCAGGTTTAGTCTGAGTTAGCCTGACAGCCTATTAGTTAGCCTGTTAGCTAGCCTGATAGTTAGTCTGTTAGATAGCCTGACAATTAGCCTGACAGTTTTATAGTTAGCCTGACAGTTAGCCTGATAGTTAGTTTGACAGTTAGCCTGACAGTTACCCTGTTAGTTAGCCTGACAGTTCGCCTGTTAGCTAGCCTGACAGCCTGTTAGTTAGCCTGACAGTTAGCCTGTTAGCTAGCCTGACAGCCTGTTAGTTAGCCTGACAGTTAGCCTGTTAGTTACCCTGACAGTTAGCCTGATAGTTAGCCTGACAGTTAGCCTGTTAGCTAACCTGACAGTTAGCCTGTTAGTTAGCCTGGCAGTTAGCCTGCTAGCTAACCTGACAGTTAGCCTGACAGTTAGCCTGTTAGCTAACCTGACAGTTAGCCTGACAGCTAGCCTGACAGCTTTACAGTTAGCCTGATAGTTAGCCTGATAGCTTTACAGTTAGCCTGCTCTGGGCCACGCTAGTTATTGTACCCCAACAAGTCTAAGTCTGGATTAGAACAGAATCCTGATACCACAAACCTGCTGTCACATCACAAAGACTGGGAACAAGCTGGTGTGTTACCTGGCTCAGGTGCTGCTGGCGGCCTCGTTGTTTCTCTCTCCAGTTGAATCTCTGGCAGGCTGAAGATGGACGTTGCTGAAAGGATCAGAGAGACACTGTGACATCACAGCCTCAGGACGCGGTGGGATCAAAGGTCATGTTTACACTTACTGTCAGGAAGTGACATCACTCTGTTTCCAAGGTGACTGAAGTAACGGTGACTCATGGCGTGGTCAGCTGAGACCCTCTTCTTCCCTTCAAACTGCAGGTCAAACACAGTTTCCGGTCACATGATGCAGAACGATCAGCTGACCGTAATGAACTGTGTGAGGCGTTCACTGACCTGCAGGAACTTTGACAGCAGCTCCACTCCGTCACTGCTCAGCCTGAAAACAGACATCAGGTGGTTCAGTGAAGTCTGATTCTGTCTCGGTTTGGTTGTTTTCTGTCTCAGTGTCGGTTTGTGTCTGGTTTTAATTTTGTGTCTTGGTTTTTTTTTATTTACAGAATCCTACTGCAGATGCTTCATTTATTAAAAACAGCAGAACAGAGTGTTTTAGGAAAAATGATTTTCAGCTCAGATTATACATCACTGGTGATGCGTTCAAGGACAGTCGGACAGTTTTAATCTGGGTGTGTGGTTGTGTACCTGTGTGTGTAGGTGTGTGGTTGTGTGCCTGCGTGTGTAGGTGTGTGGTTGTGTACCTGGGTGTGTAGGTGTGTGGTTGTGTACCTGGGTGTGTAGTTGTGTACGTGGGTGTGTAGGTGTGTGGTTGTGTACCTGGGTGTGTAGGTGTGTGGTTGTGTACCTGGGTGTGTAGGTGTGTGGTTGTGTACCTGGGTGTGTAGTTGTGTACGTGGGTGTGTAGGTGTGTGGTTGTGTACCTGCATGTGTAGGTGTGTGGTTGTGTACCTGGGGGTGTAGGTGTGTACCTGGGCGTGTAAGTGTGTGGTTGTGTACCTGGGGGTGTAGGTGTGTGGTTGTGTACCTGGGTGTCTAGTTGTGTACCTGGGTGTGTAGTTGTGTACCTGGGGGTGTGGTTGTGTACCTGGGGTTGTAGGTGTGTGGTTGTGTACCTGGGTGTGTAGTTGTGTACCTGGGGGTGTAGGTGTGTACCTGGGTGTGTAAGTGTGTGGTTGTGTACCTGGGGATGTAGGTGTGTGGTTGTGTACCTGGGTGTGTAGGTGTGTGGTTGTGTATCTGGGGGTGGAGGTGTGTGGCTGTGTACCTGGGTGTGTAGGTGTGTGGTTGTGTACCTGGGGGTGTAGGTGTGTGGTTGTGTACCTGGGTGTGTAGGTGTGTACCTGGGGGTGTGGTTGTGTACCTGGGGGTGTAGGTGTGTGGTTGTGTACCTGGGTGTCTAGTTGTGTACCTGGGTGTGTAGTTGTGTACCTGGGTGTGTGGTTGTGTACCTTTGGGTGTGTAGTTGTGTACCTGGGGGTGTAGGAGTGTACCTGGGGGTGTAGGTGTGTGGTTGTGTACCTGGGGGTGTGGCGGTGTGGTTGTGTACCTGGGGGTGTGGCGGTGTGGTTGTGTACCTGGGGGTGAGGATATGTACCTGGGGGTGAAGGTGTGTGGTTGTGTACCTGGGTGTGTAGGTGTGTGGTTGTGTGCCTGCGTGTGTAGGTGTGTGGTTGTGTACCTGGGTGTGTAGGTGTGTGGTTGTGTACCTGGGTGTGTAGTTGTGTACGTGGGTGTGTAGGTGTGTGGTTGTGTACCTGGGTGTGTAGGTGTGTGGTTGTGTACCTGGGTGTGTAGGTGTGTGGTTGTGTACCTGGGTGTGTAGTTGTGTACGTGGGTGTGTAGGTGTGTGGTTGTGTACCTGCATGTGTAGGTGTGTGGTTGTGTACCTGGGGGTGTAGGTGTGTACCTGGGCGTGTAAGTGTGTGGTTGTGTACCTGGGGGTGTAGGTGTGTGGTTGTGTACCTGGGTGTCTAGTTGTGTACCTGGGTGTGTAGTTGTGTACCTGGGGGTGTGGTTGTGTACCTGGGGTTGTAGGTGTGTGGTTGTGTACCTGGGTGTGTAGTTGTGTACCTGGGGGTGTAGGTGTGTACCTGGGTGTGTAAGTGTGTGGTTGTGTACCTGGGGATGTAGGTGTGTGGTTGTGTACCTGGGTGTGTAGGTGTGTGGTTGTGTATCTGGGGGTGGAGGTGTGTGGCTGTGTAGGTGTGTGGTTGTGTACCTGGGGGTGTAGGTGTGTGGTTGTGTACCTGGGTGTGTAGGTGTGTACCTGGGGGTGTGGTTGTGTACCTGGGGGTGTAGGTGTGTGGTTGTGTACCTGGGTGTCTAGTTGTGTACCTGGGTGTGTAGTTGTGTACCTGGGTGTGTGGTTGTGTACCTTTGGGTGTGTAGTTGTGTACCTGGGGGTGTAGGAGTGTACCTGGGGGTGTAGGTGTGTGGTTGTGTACCTGGGGGTGTGGCGGTGTGGTTGTGTACCTGGGGGTGTGGCGGTGTGGTTGTGTACCTGGGGGTGAGGATATGTACCTGGGGGTGAAGGTGTGTGGTTGTGTACCTGGGTGTGTAGGTGTGTGGCTGTGTACCTGGGGGTGTGGTTGTGTACCTGGGTGTGTAGGTGTGTGGTTGTGTACCTTGGGGTGTGGTTGTGTACCTGGGTGTGTAGGTGTGTGGCTGTGTACCTGGGTGTGTAGGTGTGTGGTTGTGTATCTGGGGGTGGAGGTGTGTACCTGGGGGTGTAGGTGTGTGGTTGTGTACCTGGGTGTGTAGTTGTGTACCCGGGGGTACGGTTGTATACCTGGGGGTGTAGGTGTGTGGTTGTGTACCTGGGTGTGTAGGTGTGTGGCTGTGTACCTGTGTGTGTAGGTGTGTGGTTGTGTATCTGGGGGTGGAGGTGTGTACCTGGGGGTGTAGGTGTGTGGTTGTGTACCTGGGTGTGTAGTTGTGTACCTGGGGGTGTGGTTGTATACCTGGGGGTGTAGGTGTGTGGTTGTGTACCTGGGGGTGTGGCGGTGTGGTTGCGTACCTGGGGGTGTGGTTGTATACCTGGGGGTGTAGGTGTGTGGTTGTGTACCTGGGGGTGTGGCGGTGTGGTTGTGTACCTGGGGGTGAAGGTGTGTGGTTGTGTACCTGGGGGTGTGGCGGTGTGGTTGTATACCTGGGGGTGAAGGTGTGTGGTTGTGTACCTGGGTGTGTAGTTGTGTACCTGGGGGTGTGGTTGTATACCTGGGGGTGTAGGTGTGTGGTTGTGTACCTGGGGGTGTGGCGGTGTGGTTGTATACCTGGGGGTGAAGGTGTGTGGTTGTGTACCTGGGTGTGTAGTTGTGTACCTGGGTGTGTAGGTGTCTGGTTGTTTACCTGGGTGTGTGGGGGTGTGTGGTTGTGTACCTGGGGGTGTGGTTGCTCAGCCTCTCTGCTCGGTATTGTGGGTATTTAAAGGACACAAACTCTTCGTTAGAGCTGATTCCAGGCCAGCTGCTCTCAGTGGGAGTTCCTGGAAACAACACAGCTCATTGGCTCTCAGTGATGATGAAACAGAAGCTCACTGGTCGGCACCAGAATCATTGTTGTCATGAACTCTGGCTGCTTTAGAGAACATCAGCTCTGGTTGGAGGTCATTAAGCTCCTCATTAGTCTTTGTCATGGTGCCCGCTGCTGCTAAACTCCCACAGTGCTCTCTGCTTTAACCTCCTCTGGTCTCTACAGGATTAAACAGGAAGAGGCTCCACCTGGTGGAACAACCAGGTACTACAGCTGATCTACGTCTGCTGACATCAGGACCTTCTCTCTGTCTTCTGCCTCATCGTTATATTTTTATCAATGATTAAATGAATCAGAAGTGAACCGATTCATCAACAACATCTCCATTTCTCACCAAGCAGTTTGAAGATGAAGTGAAGTTCCTCCTCAACCGTAGACCCAGGAAACAGAGGACGACCTGTCGCCATCTCATAGAAGATACAGCCCACACCCCTGGAGACAGACAGGGAGGCAGGGAGAGACAGGGAGAGACAGGAAGAGACAGACAGAGACAGGAGACAGGCAGGGAGAGACAGGGAGACAGGGAGAGACAGATAGACAGGGAGAGGAACGGGGAGAGGGACAGACAGGGAGAGACAGACAGGGAGAGACAGGTAGACAGGTAGGGAGAGACAGACAGGGAGAACGAGAGAGACAGGGAGAGACAGAAAGGAGAGACAGGGAGGCATGGAGACAGGGAGAGACAGGGAGACAGGCAGGGAGAGAGACAGACAGGGAGAGACAGGGAGACAAGGAGAGACAGGGACACAGGCAGGGAGGCAGGGAGAGACAGGGAGAAGGGGAGAGACAGGGAGAGACAGACAGGGAGAGACAGGGGGAGAGACAGACAGGGAGAGACAGGGAGAAGGGGAGAGACAGGGAGAGACAGACGGGGAGAGACAGACAGGGAGAGACAGGGAGATAGGGAGAGACGGGGAGAGACAGGTAGACAGATAGACAGGCAGGGAGAGACAGGGAGAGACAGACAGGGAGACAGACAGGCAGGGAGAGACAGGGAGAGACAGACAGGGAGACAGACAGGCAGGGAGAGACAGGGAGACAGACAGGCAGGGAGAGACAGGGAGACAGAGACAGACAGAGAGAGACGGGGCGACAGGGAGACAGACAGGCAGGGAGAGACAGACAGGGAGACAGACAGGCAGGGAGAGACAGGTAGACAGACAATAATCATTTTCACGACTAAAGAGGAAAGTTTGTTATTTAGGAAACAAGATTTGAGTCAACATTTAACATAAGTACTACTGTAGTATTACTGTAGTAATACTACAGTAGTACTACAGTACTATAGTACTACAGTAGTGTAGTACTACAGCAGTACTACAGTACAGTAGTACTACAGTAGTACTACAGTAGTACTCCAGTACACTGACCACATGTCGATGTGTGTGGAGTAGTCGGTGCTGCCCAACAGGATGTCTGGAGGTCGATACCACAGAGTCACCACCTCATTAGAGTACGTCTTAGTGGGGATGGACTTAGCTCGAGCCAGACCTGCAACACAGGTGGATCAGGTGGTTCAGTCTACAGGTGTATCAGTCTACAGGTGTATTAGTCTGCAGGTGTATTAGTGTACAGGTGGTTCAGTCTGCAGGTGTATTAGTCTACAGGTGTATCAGTCTACAGGTGTATCAGGCTACAGGTGTATTAGTCTACAGGTGGTTCAGTCTACAGGTGTATCAGTCTACAGGTGGTTCAGTCTACAGGTGTATCAGTCTGCAAATGTATTAGTCTACAGGTGTATCAGTCTGCAGGTGTATTAGTCTACAGGTGGTTCAGTCTACAGGTGTATCAGTCTGCAAATGTATTAGTCTACAGGTGTATCAGTCTGCAGGTGTATTAGTCTACAGGTGGTTCAGTCTACAGGTGTACCAGGTGATTAAGTCTACAGGTGTATCAGTCTGCAGGTGTATTAGTCTGCAGGTGTACTAGTCTACAGGTGGTTTCGTCTGCAGGTGGTTCAGTCTGCAGGTGTATTAGTCTACAGGTGGTCCAGTCTACAGGTGTATCAGTCTGCAGGTGTATTAGTCTGCAGGTGTACTAGTCTACAGGTGGTTTCGTCTGCAGGTGGTTCAGTCTGCAGGTGTATTAGTCTACAGGTGGTCCAGTCTACAGGTGTATCAGTCTGCAGGTGGTTCAGTCTACAGGTGGTTCAGTCTGCAGGTGTATTAGTCTACAGGTGTATTAGTCCACAGGTAGTTCAGTCTACAGGTATACCAGGTGAGTCTGGCTCACCAAAGTCAGCCAGTTTCAGTTCTCCTCTCTCGTTGATCAGCAGGTTCTGAGGCTTCAGGTCTCGATGGAGAACCTTCCTGCGGTGACAGTAGGACAAACCTCTGAGCAGCTGGAACAGGAAGAGCTGAGGACAGGAGAGAACCGACAGGTGAGCTGGACACCTGGAGCACCAAAAAACACACAATCTGTAGTATAAATACATGCTGGTCTGTAGTATAAATACACACAATGTGCAGTATAAATACATAGAATCTGCAGTATAAATACACACTGATGTGGAACGTTGGTCCGCATTATTTGGTAATGTGAGAGTTTAAAGATCCAGATACAAAACTAGTCAGATGTTTGGATTTTGGACTGGTACTGGACTGGTCTAGAGTCAGGTTCTGGACTGGTACTAGACTGGTCTAGAGTCAGGTTCTGGACTGGTACTGGACTGGTCTAGAGTCAGGTTCTGGACTGGTACTGGACTGGTCTAGAGTCAGGTTCTGGACTGGTACTGGACTGGTCTAGAGTCAGGTTCTGGACTGGTCTAGAGTCAGGTTCTGGACTGGTTCTGGACTGGTTTAGAGTCAAGTTCTGGACTGGTTCTGGACTGGTTGGTCTCACCTTGACGTTGTGCATGTGGATGGTGTTTCCACAGTCATCCAGGTACTGTTTTAAATCTTTGTCCTGAAACACACAAACACACAATAACGCACACAAGACAACAACTACTGTCAACACAAGAATAACTGTGTGTGTCTGTGTTGTGTCTGTTGTGTGTGTTGTTTTGTTTATCTGTTGTGTTGTGTGTCTGTGTTGTTTTTGTTGTGTGTCTGATGTGTTTGTGTTGTGTGTCTGTTGTGTGTCTGTCTTGTGTGCCTGTTGTGTTGTGTCTGTTGTGTTGTCTGTTGTTTTGTGTCTGATGTGTGTTGTTTTGTGTCTGATGTGTGCCTGTGTTGTGTGTCTGTTGTGTGCCTGTGTTGTGTGTCTGTTGTGTTACCAGGTATTCGAACACCAGTGTGAGGGATTTCTGCGTGTGAATGATGTCATGAAGCGTGACGATATTGGCGTGTTTCAGATCCTTCAGCAGAGACACTGAGGGAGGAAAACACTGCAGTTAGTACCACTGATACTGCAGTACTATCACCGATACTGCAGTATTACTACCACTGATACTGCAGCACTATCACAGATACTGCAGTACTATCACTGATATTGCAGTATTACTACCACTGATGCTGCAGTACTATCACTGATACTGCAGTACTACTACCACTGATACTGCAGTACTATCACAGATTCACAGATACTGCAGTACTATCACTGATATTGCAGTACTACTACCACTGATACTGCAGTACTATCACTGATACTGTAGTACTACTACCACTGATGCTGCAGTACTACTACCACTGTAGTACTAGACGTATACTACTAGTTAAAGTTTTAGAACAGCCCAGTGTTCCCAGTGTTTCCAGTGTCCCCAGTATTTCCAGTCTTTCCAGTGTCCCCAGTGTTTCCAGTGTTCCCAGTGTTTCCAGTCCAGTGAATGTGTTGAAATGGTCCAGAGGTTAGAGGTGAACTTCCAGAGGTTAATAAATGTCAGGATCTCCAGAACTGAACAATAAAGAACTTCTAGAATTCTACTGAAGACCTTCATCAGGAACAGAAATGGGTTCACAGCTGGAAATTGTTCTGCACCAATGGAGGCTAATGAAGCCCTGAAAGTTGGGGAAACCAAATCCTACAGGTTCCCAACTTTTCTAGATTCCTTCCAACCCCCTCTGTCTGCATAAAGTAGTGTTGGAACCCACCGTGGAACCCTCCAGAACATTATTAGAACAGGAAGTACTGCATAAAGTAGTGTTGGAACCCCATCATGGAACCCTCCAGAACATTATTAGAACAGGAAGGACTGCATAAAGTAGTGTGTTGCTATAAAAGTGGAGAGGAAAAGGAAATTACCAATAAAAGAGAGACAGACCATCAGGACTCTTAAACATGGAGGTGCAGAGACGAAGAAAGTCCAGTTTTCTTCTCCATCAAAAGGCTCAGAAACTGGAGGGAACTGACAGGAAGAGGTCTGGAAGACCCAAAGAAGACCAGTTTGTGAGTCAACATCTTGGGTGATAGGAGCTCACAGGGAAACAGCTTCAACCAGCTTCATACAGGTCGTAGGAAGAGGTCTCAGTTTAACTGTGGAGAGAAGACTTGGAGCTGCAGGTTTGACAGGTGGAGCTGCAGCAGAAAGCCATTGATGAGACAGTCAGAATCAGAAAAAGAGGCTTCCTGGACCATGAAACACCACCAATGGACTACTGAAGACTGGAAGGTGTTATAGACTGATGGATCTAAATCGGAAACCTTTGGTTCATCAGTTGCAATTTTTGGATGTTTTGGGGTAATTCTTGGACCTTTTGGGGTAATTTTCGGTTCTTTTAGGGTCATTTTTGGATCTTTTCGGGTAATTTTTGGATCTTTTAGTGTCCATTTTGGATCTTCCTAAATGGCTACCACAGCATTCTGCAGCTCCATGCAGAACCCTCTGGTATGTTCTAGTTGGTCAGGGGTTCATCCTACAGCAGATAATGACCCAGAACATCAGTCCAAGCTCTGTAGAACCACTTCAGGAACAAAGAACCAGATGGTTGAGAACATGGAGTCTCCAGACTTGAACCCCACGGAGCTGGTTTGGATGAACTGGACAGAAGAGTGAAAGCAAAGAACCTACAAGTACCACACATTTATGGGAACTTCTGCTGCAGAGCTGGAAGAACATTCTGAAGAACATCTGGTTTCCATTGAGGACAGAATGAGTGAAGTCAGCTGTTCGATCTGCCAGAGGAGGAACTCTGATGAGTCAGAGGTTTAGAGGACATTTTGGTTCTAAATAGATTTCTTTAACTTCAGGTGTTTATTTGTTCTGTGCTTCATTTCCGAGAACAATCGGTAATTATCGTGGAGAACCTACTATAAAACACTGGAAACACTGAGAGGTTCTACAATTTCTGACTGGTAGTACTTCTACTGGTTCTGCTACTGCAGTACCTTCTCTGATCGCAGTACATGGAGCTCCTTCTTCATGTTCCAGTCGGATCTCTTTCAGAGCAACAAGGTTCTCCGTCAGCTTACTGCGACCTTTATACACCGTAGCATAGGTTCCCTAGGAACAGGAGGACGGACAGGAGGACGGCAGGTGAGTTTTTCATATTAAACTAGACCAGATTCAAACTGTAGTTGAACAGAATCCTCACCTCTCCCAGTTTGTCCAGTTTGATGTATGTCTCCAGTTTCCCAAAACCAATTTCTGACTGTAGACAGACAGGTAGACAGACAGGCAGACAGACGGACAGACAGACAGACGGACAGACAGGTTAATCTTCAGACAGTCAGACCTCTTAACGTCCTCCATAATGAGACAGAAGCAGGTGGACGTACCAGAGACACCCGACGCAGCCGCCTGCTGATTGGCTGCTCAAACAAAGCCGGACCAATCACATTAAACTTCTCCAGGTAGTCGTCTGGGAGACGGATGTCGGCAGGTAAGGACAGACGTTTGTTGATGTCCTGTTGGGCAGAGACTCACTGTGAAGGTCCATCTCCATGTGACCAAACAACAGCTGAAGCTAGTCTCACCTCTGTGGAGATCTTCTTGTTCCTCATTCGAACTCTAACTGGACTCTGAACATCATCTGAAGAAGAAGCTGGATCACTTTCTCCATCTGAACTCATCTTCACATCTTCATGGACGATCTCTGCAGACCAAAAACACAGGAACACACAGTTATACACAAACACACAGTGAGGGTGGACTCATATGTCCTCCTTGAGTCCTCCTTATGGAGGAAACCAGAGTCAAATCATTTCTGCTCACATCTTCTCTGTTTTCTTCAGCTGCTCTGTGCTGGAGGGGTTGTGTTGCTCTACCTTTCTCTGGAGAACACTTCAAAGGTTCTGGTGGCTTCAGGACTCACACTGGTGGGACAACCCAGTCCTTCTGGGAAAGTTAAAGTCATTTTGGACACATTTTGGACCTCCATGCTTCACTGTCAGGACTCTGCATCCACTGTGGTTGTCCTGGTCAGGTTCTCACCAAACATCTGGACTCCATCTGAGACCAACTCATTGATCTTCATCTGACCAAAGAATGTTCTCCAACATCCATCAGGCTTCTTCTCATGTTCTTCAGCAAACTTTCATCTGGAAGTTTAGTTCTGAGCAGCAGCCAGGTTTAGTTCTGGTCCTCCGTCCATAGAGGTTGATGTTCTGAAGGTTCCTTCACACTGTCTGAGCTTCACACTAACTCTGGTTTCCATGGAGAACCCCTGAGCCAAGTCTGAAGCAGCTACCATCTGTTTTTACAGCTGGATGGAGAAAGTAGTTCACTGTCTGTGGAGTAATTTTAGGAGCTCTGAGTAGTGGTACTATGACTCCTTCTAGACCTCCTGATTAGTGGTACTATGACTCCTTCTAGACCTCCTGATTAGTGGTTCTATGACTCCTTCTAGACCTCCTGATTAGTGGAACTATGACTCCTTCTAGACCTCCTGATTAGTGATACTATGACTCCTTCTAGACCTCCTGATTAGTGGTACTATGACTCCTTCTAGACCTCCTGATTAGGGGTACTATGACTCCTTCTAGACCTCCTGATTAGTGGTACTATGACTCCATCTATACCTCCTGATTACTGGAACTATGACTCCTTCTAGACCTCCTGATTAGTGGAATTATGACTCCTTCTAGACCTCCTGATTAGTGATACTATGACTCCTTCTAGACCTCCTGATTAGTGGTTCTATGACTCCTTCTAGAACTGTACTCTGCTGTTGTTCACTCTGTGTTTATATAGTTCACAGCTCAGATTCACAGAAATGAAAGTGGACTGCAGTAGTACTAGTACATATTGTGTGTGTGTGTTTGCAGTACTACAGTGAGTATTTGCAGTATCAGTAGTAGTGTCAGTACCCAGTCTGGTGGTGTGGTTCAGATAGGAGCTCAGGCTGCGACCGAGACCTCGAGGTTTCCTCAGAGAGCTGCTGTAGGACTGAATCAGAGACTGAACTGAAGGAGAAGAACCTCGAACCTTCAGACCTCCAGAGGAACGGAGAGACGGCACCTCTGGGGGCGGGGCATAGCAGTGGGGGGGGCATCAGGGAGGGGAGGGAGGGGAGATAAGAAAGAGGGTGGGGGGGGAAGAGGGTGATGGTTGGTTGAGCAGAGGAAAAAAAACAGGAAACGAGGTTAACGAAGGAATAACAACAAGAGTCTGACTGATTGATTGACAGGTGCAACAACCAATCACAATCAGAGATCCAACCAACCAATCAGGGCAGAGGGAGGAGTCAGGTGAGTAGTGTCTGAACCAGCCAGAGCCTGACTGGTTTCAGACAGGATAGCAGATCAAAAATCAAACCCTGACAGGTGAATTTACCTGAGTCGCTGTGTGATGCCATGTCCTGACTGATGCTGTCACTCAGCGACCTGTCCCCGCCCCCTCCTCTGGCCCCGCCCCTCCCCAGAGTGAGTGACAGCTGCCGCTTGATCTTCCTCATCCTCTCCATGAGGGGAGGCCGGGGGAGAAGGGGAGGGCGGGACGCTGAGGGGGGCGGGGCCGCCAGCCTGGAGATCACACCTGGACAGGTAACATGGGATGGAGCAGAACATGAGAATCACCTGACTGACAGCTGCAGTTAACATGCTAACAGCTAACAGCTAACAGTCTGTCCATCTTCTGCGTTTCTGTATTAAATGCTGATACCACGCTGTGTGTATTTCCTGGTTTTGCCAGCATTACGGGCTGTGTGTATTTGCTGGTGTTGCTAGTACTTCGGACTGTGTGTATTTGCTGGTGTTGCTAGTACTTCAGGGTGTGTGTATTTCCTGGTGTTGCTAGTACTTTGGGTTGTGTGTATTTGCTGGTGTTGCTAGTACTTCGGGTTGTGTGTATTTGCTAGTGTTGCTAGTACTACGGGCTGTGTGTATTTGCTAGTGTTGCTAGTACTACGGGCTGTGTGTATTTGCTAGTGTTCCTAGTACTATGGGCTGTGTGTATTTGATAGTGTTGCTAGTACTATGGGCTGTGTGTATTTGCTGGTGTTGCTAGTACTACGGGCTGTGTGTATTTGCTGGTGTTGCTAGTACTATGAGCTGTGTGTATTTGCTGTAGCGGCCCTCTTATAAATAGCAAAGGTGGAGCGCAGCGGCTCCGTTAACGGCGGCGGGTCTGAGTGACGGCTCCCCTGTGACAGCGGAGGCCCGGCGGCGGCTGCTACTCACCGGGCGGGTCGGTCCGGGCCGGTCCCGGGGTGTCCTCGGCTCGGTTCAGGCTGACGGAGGGTCGCTTCTTCTTCGCTCCCAGTAATCTGCCGCCATGTTGCTGCTCCGCACCGTCAGTGACGTCACATCCCGGCAGGAGGCCCCGCCCCCTTCGGTGTTTATTTTTAAATGATCTCGTTAACAGCTGATCGCTGATCGATACTGGGAGTCTCCATGGCAACAAGCTCAGGATGAAGCTTCACACACGGATCGATCAGTTCTCTATTTAAACTCTCATTCATCTTCAGTAAATAAAGCAATTAATCAGCTTATTGATCCTCCTCCATCTTGTTTGTCAGATAAAATGGAGGACTGTTGCCATGGTGAATGCAGTCTGACATAACAGTGACATCACAGCGTTTGTTGAACATATTTAATATAAAACCAGTTGTCCTGCTCCTCGTTCAGACACAAACATCAGAAAGTTCATTAAAATCTCTTCCTGTAGCTCTTCTTCACTTCTTCTTCCTCACCAGCGTCCAGCCGTCCTCTTCCTCTTCGTCCTGAGGAGGACGAGGCTGAGACCTGCTGACCGAAGGACCCGACGAGTCCACCTCCATCACCTGGAACACAGAACCACAGTTACCTGAACACCTGAGATACCCGAGATACCTGAACACCTGAGATACCCGGACACCTGAGATACCTGAACACCTGAGATACCCGGACACCTGAGATACCTGAACACCTGCGATACCTGGACACCTGAGACACTTGAGATACCCGGACACCTGAGATACATGGACACCAGACAGGGGCCAAGTTTACTTGTGCTTCAGCTGTACCTGTGGGTCAGGTTACCTGTGCTTCGTCGTCGCTGCGCTCCTCCTGGGTGGGCGGAGCCGTGACTGTTGCTCTGTGGTTCTGGTTCTGTGTCAGAGTGCTGATGGTGTGTTGGAGCTGCTGCAACGCCCCCTGCTGCCACTGAGAGAACAGCTGCAGCAGACGAACAGACACCTGGACATCAGAACATTTTAATTAATAAACTTCACACTGAAAAACAAACCGTGTGTTACTGTCCTCATACTTGTGTGTGTGTGTGTGTGTGTGTGTGTGTGTGTGTGTGTGTGTGTGTGTGTGTGTGTGTGTGTGTGTGTGTGTGTGTGTGTGTGTGTGTGTGTGTGTGTGTGTGTGTGTGTGTGTGTGTGTACCTGAGGTAAACTCCCGTCCTCCACCACCGTATCAAACTCCTGGTCCATCAGGTCAGAGAGGTAATCCTCTACCTCATAGGGCTGCAGGTCGGCTGGAAACACAGTTTACAGTTCAGTGACTGATCCAAACGTCTCTCTGGGTTCTCCTGCACACGGCGGTTACCACGGTTACCCACCGTTGTCATGGAAGTACTGCTGAACCACGTCCACCATCCAATCAGCTTTCTGCTGGCCGTACACGCCTCCAAAGCCGTTGTCCACGGCGATCTGAGGGTTGGTCAGGAAACAGATTTAAACCATGAGAACTTGATGGTTCCTGCAGCATCATGGAGTCTGACGACCAAGTCGAACCAGAGCCAGAACAAATAGAACCAACAGAACCAGAACCAATAAAACCAACAGAATCAACAGAACCAATAGAACCAGAACCAATAGAACCAACAGAACCAATAAAACCAACAGAATCAACAGAACCAACAGAACCAGAACCAAGAGAACCAATAAAACCAACAGAACCAATAGAACCAGAACCAACAGAACCAGTAAAACCAACAGAACCAATAGAACCAGAACTCTAAACCTGAAGACTCAACAAGCTGTGATGCTGTAAACTGGTTCATCAATGAGAATAAACTGAGAACATCAGAGGAACAGTCAGAAGATAGATTCAGCAGTTAAATATTCCTTCACTAGAAAATCCTTTCTCCACATCATGAACTGTCTCTAGATGATCCTGGTTCCTCCTTCCATCTTCTAGTTCTGACCAACCTCCTATCAACACTAAAGTTCACCCAGAACGACCTTTATAAACCAGAACCACATCCAGGGAACCAATGATTGTTTCTAGGACTCTAAACCGTTCACACTAGGATACATCCCATAATACTGATGCTCACAGCTGGTGAAGAGGAATTGAACAGAAACCAGATTCAGTGTTCAGACTGAAACACCTGGATGAATTTAAACTGATCAGGGGTCAGTTTTTACCAGAATTCAGATGTTTCTCCTCCTAAAGCCTGTTTTATGCTTTCCACGTCTGCAAGGTCCGTGCGGCTCCGCGTGGAAAAATTATGTCATTTTCACCCTCCAGCGGTCGTTCTCACGCAGAAAATTTCCGCGTCGTGCACCTCCAAATTTTTCTAACTACGCGGACGGAGCCGCACGGAAAAACATGGTGGAGGACCAGGACCTACTCGTAGCTGAAGTCTAGAAATACGGGAACTTATACGATTCATCACACAGAGATCACCGTGGTAACCGTGTCATGAACAATTCATGATGTGAAATGAAAACTAACTGCTGAAATGCTTTTATTCGGTAAAATGCCATGTTGTAAGTGGTGTAAACAATGGCAAAGTTCCTCTACTCTAGTTTAGTACCAGAGTAGACCAGGTAGACCAGGTGTTTGCGATACACTGCCCCCTGCAGTTTGGAAGCAGATGCTGCACGGAGTATAAACGCACACACGTTCTCTCGAGCAGATTTTTGTGTGGCTGATTTCTGCGCGGCTCGTTCATACAGAAAGTATGACCCAGTCTTAAATGTCAAGGTTCCATCTGCTGGACTGATGAGGTTCTGAGAAAGTCCATCAAAAAGTGATAAATCTGGACCCACCTCTGTGGACTTCAAGGACCTGGAATGTTCTAAATGAGACTAAACTTAAAGAATGGAAGCAGGAAAGGAGAACGTCCCCTGGAGAAAGTTCTAGAGAAGACCTACCGACAACTGTCCAGTTGTCAGTAGGTCTACTCTAGAACTTTCTCCAGGGGACGTTCTCCTCTATGGACTTCAAGGACCTGGAACTCTGGAAATATTCCCAGTATGAAGGTAGAACTCTGATCATTGATAAAGTTACTGAAGATAAAGAACCAGAGGTTCTGAGGAGGTTGTGGTGGATTTTTCATCAGTGATTCTCTTTAAACTTTTCCGTTCTAACAGATTTTTCGAAAACTTCATGAATGTTCATCTTATTTTGTTTCATGATTAAAACCACTGCAGCTTCATCGTCTCCATCAGCTGGACCAACAACCAATAATCAATATCCAATAACCAACAGCCAATAATCAACAACCAATAATCAATAACCGACAACCAATAATCACTAACCGACAACCAATATCCAATAATCAATAACCAATAATAACATCTGTGCAGAAACATTCTGACAGAACTTCCAGAGTCCAGCTGATCTAGAACCTTCAACCCAACAGGTTCTGAGCCAGTTCCAGATCTGTTCTGATACAATAAACAGCTGCAGAACATCACAGAACCACAGCAGAACATCACAGTGTTAATTCCACACTTTATCTCCACGTGTTCTGGAGGTTCTGTTCTGTTCAGAGATGGTTCTGTTAAAGTTCTCGGGTCTCCATCAGGTCTGCTGTCTGAGACTGTTCTGACTTATTTCTGTCTGTGGGAACATACAGAGAACATGTAAAGAACATTAAAAACACAACAAATCCAGAACCAGTGATGTTCTGATCCGGTTCTTTTAACATTCAGTATCGGCAGAGCGTAAGTCAGAATCTACTCTGTGCTGCAGGAGAACCAGAACCAGAACACTCAGACCTCAGTCTGGTTGTTGGTTGTCAGAACACTTCCGGTTCTGTCATTAGAACCTTCAGTCACCAGAACCTGATCCTGGATCAGAACATCCGGAGAACAAACGGCTTCTACAGCCTCATCTGTTCTGGGCTCTTTTGTTTTTCCCGAGTTCTAAAGAAAACCAGAGGGTTCCGGTTCCAGCAGATTTTCAGTCCTGTGTTTTTCAGTTTAGTGTTTTTTTTCTTGATGCCAAATGTTTGTTTCAATCGTTGGCGATTTAAGTGTTTCTTTATTCTACTTGCGCTGATCATCTTGGAGGAGTGAGGAGAGGAATGGATGGAGAAGACCGTTAATCAGTGGAGTTCTACCTGTGGAGCAACGGAACCCAACGGATCTTATTTATTCTGACAGGATCCTCTGCTCTCACTGAGATCTACAGAACTACCAGGATGAGATGTGATATTCTGGAGGACTTTGTACAGAAGAGATGTAGAGGAGATGACCAGGAGGAAAAGGACCAGCAGGAAGGAGAGATGGTCTGGAGAGGCTGATAGACCGACTCTTCATCTGCTACCATGGAGATGTTCCTCTATGATGAGAAGATGGAGGAGATGGAGACACAGACTCTACAGCAGGGATGGAGGTCCACAACTGGTCCTCCAGAGGGTCCAGAAGACATTACCTGCAGATTGTAAATTAGTAAAACTATAAATTTAAAATCATTTCTAGACCATGACAAGTTGTTTGGATCAGAAAGTAAAATACTAGATTGTTCTTTTGTCATTTTGTGTCTTTTTGTGTCATTCTGATTCAGTTCCAGATACCTGTGATTAATTTATTTTCTTCAGAAATTTCAGGTTGGTCATGATGTTTAGTAAAAAGATAATTCCTTAAATGTGAACATTAGGACCCATTAAGAGTTGTGGTTATTTAGAGCTTGTTATGCTGTGGTTCTACTGGTCCGGTCCACTGGAGATCACACTGGACTGGATGTGGAACCTGGACTAAGATCAGTTTGACTCCTCTGATCTACCAGGAAGCAGCTTCATGTTTTACACAGAAACATGAAGCTGGAAGACTGAATTCCTGAGAACAAGTCCAGAGTCAGAGGCTTCCTGTACCAGGGTTAGTCTGGTTAGATGGAGGAATGACAGATGATTGTTTCCATTCCTCATACTGCACACGCTCAGACTGGAGAGACCAGGTCCACCATCTCCTCCACCATCAGGTCCACCATCTCCTCCCCCATTCCCTCCAAGCAAAACTTCTACCTTCATCCTCTATCAGCTCTGGACCTCCATCAGCTCACTCCTCTCTGTCAACATGCTGCTGCTATAAATTCACTCCCCATTAAGGATCAGTAAAGTATATGTTCTATTCTATTCTATTCTATTCTATTCTATTCTATCTCCAGGTTCTACTGAGAACCCATCAGAACTTCCTGACTGGTTGATTCCAGTTTAAAGTCTTGACCTGGAACAGATCATCAGATCAGATCAGCTGATATCAGATCAAACAGAAGAACGTTGAAGGAGCTATTAGCCTGTTAGCATCAGTTGTTAGCACTAGCCTGTTAGCACTAGCCTGTTAGCATTAGCCTGTTAGCTTCCTCCTGTCAGAGTCTGTCTCAGGTGAACCCGGACCGGGACTCACCTGTAGAACCGGGACTCACCTGTAGCACCGGCCAGGTGTGAAGAACCGCGCGGACTCCCTCCGTGAACAGCTCACGTGAAGCCGCGGAGGCCGCCATGTTGGATCCGACAGACAGAACGAGACGAGCTCAGATCCTGAATCAGACAGAAGCAGCTGATCCGGATTCACCGTTTAACCCCAGAAAATGATCAGACCACCTGGTTTTCTTCAGTTTCTTCTTCATTTTAATGCCTGGTCCCACTAATGGAACATTTTTTTTGACAAATATAATGATGACAACAAAACTAGCTGATCAGAGTTTAATTTCAGAGCTGATATCAGACATTTTCCATGGTTTTCTCGATAAGTTCTTCCATCAGTAGTTATGGCATTGTTCTGCCAGTAACAGCTTTTAGGATTCCATGTTTTCTTTTCTGTCTGTTTTAGTCACATGGTCCACACAGGAGTTAGTATTGATTCATAACCATTGTTTCTGATGACTGCAGTCATGCATCTTGGATGTTCTCCACCAGCTTCTGACATTGTTCTGCTGTCACAGCAGCCCACTCCTGTTGCACTCATTCTAACTAATCTGCTTTGTTTTTGGGCTTGTGGTTCTCCATTTAGTGTTTGATGATTTTCCACAGGTTTTCAGTTGGATTTAGATCTGGTGATTGAGCAGCCAAGGCATGGTTCCAATGTTCTGGTTCTCCATCCAGGCTTTAACTGACATTGTCTTGTTGGAAAATCCAGTCATTGGAGGCAGGAAAGAGTTTTCCAGCTGATGGAAGAAGACTGTTTTCAAGAGTAGCCCCAAACATGACCTGGTTCATTGGCCCTGTTCCACCCAGGCTGAAACTACCCCTGATGGTCACTGATCCACCCCCATGTTTTACTGTAGGGGCAGACAGTCTGGTTTGTAGCTTCTCCAGGCTTCCTCCTAACCAGTAAGTTGGCTGGAGTGGACATCAACTGAAAACTGGATTCATCCCTGAAGAGAACCTTAGTCCAATCATCAACAGTCCAATCCTTGTGATCCCAGCAAAGAGTAACCAGCTTTCCTCTGCCTTTCCTTGATGAAGGGCTTCTTCCTGTCCTGTGGGACTTCAGACCAGCTTCAACAAGTCGCTTTCCAACTTTCCTTGAAGAACAAGTCCCATTTCTCCACAGTGTCCACTCATTTTTAAGGTCCCTGGAGGTCTGAGGACGATTCCTGACAGGAACAGATGAGTGACGGTCATCTGGTGGGTAGAAAGACGTTTCCTGACCAGCTAGCAGTTTGGTAGAACCATGTTGGGCTGTTTTTTTCTTTGTGGAATGAACGGCTGTCTTGGAGATCTTCAGTTTTTTCGCTACCTGTCTCTCACTCATGATGGCTGCCTTTGTGGCTTCACATAATTCTTTAGTTTTAGGCGTTATGTGAGAGCTGACAAATTCTGAGTTGTACTACGGCTTAAATGTCAGCAGGAAACCACTCTAGACCTTTGCATGTGCTGCTGAAGACATGAAATGTCCTCTTATAGACCCTGGAATACAATGAAGCTGAAGCAGGTCAGATAGGACATAAAGTATGATGGAATCAGCTGCATTTAAAGTCCTGTTCATTGTATTCTTTAGGTAATAAACCTTTAGTGGCACCAGGCATTGAAATGAACAAGAAATGGGAAAAAAACAGGTGGTTTGATCATTTGTTCCATGACTGTATATTAAATTAAGAAATGTAAAATCTGGATATTTACAATCTAATAATAATAGTAATAACATTATATAAACCATAATATTACCGGTAAAAACATGTTTGTGGCTGTAGTTTGTGTTTTCAGCCTGCAGGAGGCAGCAGATCCTCACAGATCCACGGTTCAGTCCATAGATGTAGACAGGCTATTGTTCATCACACCACTGACTAAATATCACTATTATTAATATTAGTAGTATCATTGGTAGCAGTAGTAGTAGTATTAGTAATTTTTTGTTATTATTATTGTTGTTATAAATATGTCATACAGAAGATGGTTTTATCTACTTAGATTGTTGGTCACGTCTGGTTTAACATGAAAACTGTAAAAACTGTGATATTAACTCACTGAAGTATGAAACAATCTGTGGTTCTAACGCACAAAATATGGATAGCAAATGGAAATAAAAACCAAAATGTGGAGAAGAGAACTGTTGTTAAAGATAACTGAACATAAATATAACAATAAATCTTAATGCAGAAACAAAGAATCTGATTTATTGGACTTTTCTCCACCTTCTGCTGCTGAGGATCAATAAAAACATTTTAGGTTTGATTTTCGGCTCAGATGATTTCTGATCGATCAGAAACAGACACTGAAGCATGACACACATGACTGATGACCAATCAGAGCAGTTGAACAGAAGCGTCAGGTTTTAATTGTCAGAGCAGAAACATGGAGTTCAGAAACACAGTAAATCCAGAAACAGCTCATGTGGACACCAGAACATGTATGAAACACGCCACACCAGCCCGTGTTCAGCTGGTGGAGGACGTTTATTTTTAATCTATCTGTAAAATCATGGAAGTCCTTGAAATTCCACCTGATCCGTGTTTTTATGACAGAAATGTCCTGAACATGAACACCATCATCATAAATTCATCTGAAAGATTTAATAATTCATGATCACAACATTTAAACATGCTGAAGAACCAGAGATAAAAACATTCCGTCTGGAGAAAACCTGATTGTTGGAACAGAAACACAACAGCGGAGGTTGAATCCTGCAGCTGCCGACGTGCCTCTGAGCCCCTCACAAGACATTTTATTGTGAAAGGACAACACTGGATTTCAGAATAAAAGGTTCTTCTTTTGCTGATTCCAGCAGGTTCACTCTGAGATGTTAGACTGAATTTAACATCAAACTGATCCATCTCCAGCTGAATGTCTTTTAGAACCAAGAGTTTAAAAGTGAATCTATGAAACATCACATCAATCTGAACTGTATCCCTCACAGTAATCAGATTACTTCTAACAGAGTATTTCCTCTGATCTGTCTTTCTGGACCTATGGACTGGGAAGAGAAAAATCTGACTGAGAGACTCGACAGGGACAGGTTCTGGTCCTGGATCAGGTCTGTTTCTGGATCAGGTCTGGTTCTGATCAGATTCTGGTTCTGGATCAGGTCTGGTTCTGATCAGGTTCTGGTTCTGGTCCAGCAGCTGCAGGTCAGTGAGATCACACTAAAATTTCATCACCTGCTCCGTCTGAAATATTAAATTCTGTCTGAAGAAGAAGAAACGAATAAATAAATGAGGAGCTTTAAAAGCAGCAGCAGGACGACCAGAGACGAGCTCTGATTGGCTCCTCAGATCAGCTGGTTTCAGGACGGCTGGGACCACAGTGACACACCTGGACCTCACAGGTGAGGGGAACAGGGACAAACCATGAGACCCCTGCAGGAACCATCCCTGTAGAACCTTTCAGAACCGTTTTCTCAGGTGAAGCTGTTGGATCCAACAGAACCAGAAACACCTCAACAGGTCATGAATGGAAGGAACCCTAAAATCACCTGAACAGTCTTCAAGTCCTCTAACCAGAGTAGAACCAGGTGGATGTATCTGAACTACCTGTCAGGGTCCCCTCCTCTGTCCCAGCTTCAGCTCTGACAGTCAGTTTGGTCCCTGCAGCTTTTACTCCTGTGGTTCCTGTGCTTCTCACTAATATTTATGTCTGTTTGCATTCAGCCACTGGCCCGCGCTGCCCGGTGCTGCGTCACTGCCCTGCTTTACATCTGGACCCCCAGCCTTGCCCAGGATTACCCTGAGCCCCGTCTCTGGATTCCCCCCAACCTTGTCATTTCACCACCTCTCGGACTCTCCCGGCCTGCCTTTGGATTCCACCCAGCCTCGCTCTGTGGACCAGCTCCCCCCGAGACATTCTCCAGACCACCATAGCCACTCTGCCACCACCCACACCACCGTGCTGTGCTCCTGACCCATCGGTCTCCGGCAGCCTGTCCCCCCTCCTCGTCCAGCCCCGTTTGTGAGTCTCAGTTAGTTTATTCCTGGCTTCAGTGTCATAGTTATTCTCCCCTTCAGTTTAGTTCTTCATTTCCCCCCTTGGTTCTTCCGTTTTGATATAATTTGTGTTTAAATAAATCCTGATTTTCCACCTAGTTCTGCCGTGAGTCTGTGTGTTCTCAGCTTGGGTTCACCCCTGCCGCGTGACACTACCCAGAAAACAGTTCCTGTTGTGGCTGATTGTAGGTTCTGTTGGGTTAAAGGTGAACGTCTTCCTCAGGTGAGTCCTGCTGGTTCTAGAGGTGGAGGTGATGGAGAACCTCAAGTTCTGATCAGAACCTGCTGCTTGGATCAGGTGGTGATGAAACGGTTGGATCAGTTCATGAAAAGATAAACAAGACACCTGGATGGATCAAAACTGATTTGGAGTCAGTTTCTACCACAACTCAGATGTTCCTCCTCCTAAATGTCATGGTTCTATCTGCTGGACTGGTGAAGTTCTGAAAAAGTCCATTAAAAAGTGATAAATCTGGATCCACCTCTATGGACCTCAAGGACCTGGAATGTTCGAAGTGAGACTAAACTTAAAGACTGGAAGCAGGAAAGGAGAACGTCCCCTGGAGAAAGTTCTAGAGTAGACCTGCTGACAACTGGACAGTTGTCAGTAGGTCTACTCTAGAACTTTCTCCAGGGGACGTTCTCCTCTATGGACTTCAAGGACCTGGAACTCTGGAAATATTCCCAGTATGAAGGTAGAACTCTGATCATTAATAAAGTTACTGGAGATGAAGAACCAGGAGGTTCTGAGGAGGTTCTTGGAGGAACTTTGTTTTCATTAATTTTTTATTTTTTAATGTTCTGTCTTAAAAACTGTGAAATAAAAGCCCAGAGGATAGTTTACACAAGTGTGTGTGTATGTGTGTGTGTGTGTGTGTGTGTGTGTGTGTGTGTGTGTGTGTGTGTGTGTGTGTGTGTGTGTGTGTGTGTGTGTGTGTTCTTCATGATGACATCATCAGGATCTGCACAGGGATTGGTCAGCAGCTACCTGATGAGACACAAACATCAGTTATGCTTTATTTCAGCTGGTTTAAAAAGAGAGTTTATCTTTATGAAGCAGAACAACCTGATGTAACGTGGAACGGTTCTAAAGTAGAACATGTGAGGAAAGAGTTGTGAGTTCTTCAGAGGGTTCTCTGCAGAGAACAGACTGCAGTCAGAGCAGGTTTCAGTAGCTCAGTCTGAACCACTTCAACCTCCTGGTCCTGAGCAGCTCTCAGATCATCCCCAGCTGTCAACCAGTAGAACCAGTAGAACAACAGACATGTTCCACCTGCAGGCTGAGACCTGACTGGCTGTCAGATACTGTTCTGGTTCTTCAGGGAGGAGAACCTTCATCTGCAAACATCAAAGTTTAACCAGCAGCTGAAATATTCATCAGCTTCCAGAAATATCTGCAGCAGCTTCTCCAGCCAGGAAGCAGCACACAGGCCCCGCCCACCTACTGGATCACTGCGAGGCCCCGCCCACCTCCTGTATCACAACGAGGCCCCGCCTACTTACTGGATCACAGCAAGGCCCCGCGAACTATCTGATAAATGCAACACAACAAGCCCACAGGCTCCTCCCAGTACTTGAACACCTGGAGGCGTCTGATTGGCTGAATACACTCTGTAGAGCAGAACCTGTGAGGGTGTCACTGTTACTGCAGTGTGTAGTATCAGTACCTGTAGGTTGTAGTATTATTGTAGTATTATTGTAGTGTGAAGTATCTACCTGTAAGTTGTAGTATTATTATAGTATTACTGTAGTATTACTGCAGTGTGTAGTATCAGTACCTGTAGGTTGTGGTATTATTGTAGTATTACTGTAGTATTACTGCAGTGTGTAGTATCAGTACCTGTAGGTTGTAGTATTATTGTAGTATTACTGTAGTATTACTGCGTTCTGTCCGGTTCAATCTTCGTCTCTCCGTTCTGTTTCTCATTTAATGATTTCTGAGACAATCTGGCTGCCTGGACCACCGCCTGTAACACAACAATGCAACAACCATCAGACAACACAACAACCATCAGACAACACAACAACCGTCAGACAACACAACAACCATCAGACAACACAACAACCATCAGACAACACAACAACCATCAGACAACACAACAACCATCAAACAACACAACAGCCGTCCACAACACAACAACCATCAGCCACCATAGCAACCATCAGTCACCATAGCAACCACCAGCTACCCCAGCGGGTGTAGTTGTCACCTTGAAGCTCCTCTTCCTCTTCTGGACGTTCTGCTCCGGGTGGAACACGATGACGTAGACTTTGGGCAGGTAGAGCATCCCCAGAGACACGGAGGCACTCAGAGACATGGACACGGTCAGAGTGGCCGTCTGGATGAACATCTGAGGAGAAACACGCAGGAACCCAGTAGAACTACGACCATGTAAAGAACCAGAACCATGACCAGAACCTCCACAAGAAAAACCACAACCAGAACCACAAGAAGAACCAGAACCTTCTCAGTGACTCTGACTTGCAGAGTTTCTGGAACCACCAGGTTCTCCTGAAGAACCAGAAAGAACATCAGAACCTCTGATCCACTCAGTTCTGTGTGGAACCTGCAGTCAGGTGTGTGTGTGTGTGTGTGTGTGTGTGTGTGTGTGTGTGTGTGTGTGTGTGTTCTCTGTGTGCGTGTTCTATGTGTGTGTGTGTTCTGTGTGTGTGCTCTATGTGTGTGTGTTCTGTGTGTGTGTCCTATGTGTGTGTGTTCTATGTGTGTGTCCTGTGTGTGTGCGTTCTGTGTGTGTGTGTGTGTGTCCTATGTGTGTGTGTTCTATGTGTGTTCTATGTGTCCTATGTGTGTGTTCTATGTGTGTGTTCTATGTGTGTGTGTTCTATGTGTGTTCTATGTGTGTGTGTTCTATGTGTGTGTTCTATGTGTGTGCGTTCTGTGTGTGTGTGTGTTCTATGTGTGTGTTCTATGTGTGTGTCCTATGTGTGTGTGTTCTATGTGTGTGTTCTATGTGTGTGTGTTCTGTGTGTGTTCTATGTGTGTGTGTTCTATGTGTGTGTTCTATGTGTGTGTCCTATGTGTGTGTTCTATGTGTGTGTTCTGTGTGTGTTCTATGTGTGTGTGTTCTATGTGTGTGTTCTATGTGTGTGTTCTATGTGTGTGTCCTATGTGTGTGTTCTATGTGTGTTCTATGTGTGTCCTATGTGTGTGTTCTATGTGTGTGTTCTATGTGTGTGTCCTATGTGTGTGTGTGTGTTCTATGTGTGTGTTCTATGTGTGTTCTATGTGTGTCCTATGTGTGTGTTCTATGTGTGTGTTCTATGTGTGTGTCCTATGTGTGTGTGTGTGTTCTATGTGTGTGTGTTCTATGTTAACTCTCAGTCATAAACACACAGATGTTAGCAGGTCTTGTGAGGACCTCGTGTCCTACTGAGTGTGTTTTATTGTGTGTCCTCAGAAGGGGGGTTAAACAGCCCTCTGTCCTCACAATAGGGGTAAAGCTGTCGGCGTTAATCCTCCTGCTGCTGAGAGTTTGTTCAGACAAAAACAGGACAAAAACAGCCTCTTTTATTTGGTCCAGCGTGTCCTGGTTCTTGACTGTGAGGCCGAGGAGGAGAACCGGGGAGAACGAGGAGGAGCTGAACGTTATCAGAGGGAGGCAGCAGCAGAACAAAGGGAGGAGGAGGCTGCAGGATTTTCATTCTAAATTTAGTGATTGTTCCTCTTTCCTGGATTTAAACACGTAACTGTGGTTCGCAGTAGAGCGCTTAGAAAACCAGAACTAAAACTGAGGCCGGTTCTCAGACCATAGAACACCTGAGAACCCGACTGGACAGACTCTGCTTCTAGACCCGAAGAGGACAAACAGACACATTTACACCAACGTGTCCAGAACCTCAGACACCAGAGCATAAATAAACTGTTAGAACCCAGAGCTGCATCAGTGGATGCAAGGAGAACCCATGTGGAACCCGGCAGCAGCAGCTAAATGTTGTGATATGAGCAGGTATTGTGTGAAACGCTGCTGAATTGAATGTGAGGATTTAAATCTAAAAAGCAGAAACAAACATATGACTCTGATCTGCTGCATGGTTCTGTAAACCCTTTCTTCCTAAAGCCTCTTTAGTTCTGCTAAATCTGCTGCTGCTGCTTCCTTCCTGGGATTCTGCCTCTTTTATCTCTGGAACTTTGGTTTTAACCAAGTTGTTGAGGAATTAGTCCTGTTGGTTTATAATCTGTATAATCCAGCTGCTCCCTTTATCTGCAGCACTAAAACCTGCCGTCTGTCCTCCACTGGACCGTCCACACGTCTGAGGCACCAGCAGAACCATCGATGATCCGATCAGAACAGGATCAGAGTCTGGATCAGACCTGCTGCTGGTTCTGGACCCGTTCTGTTCATTTAGTCCGTTTCCAAGCATCAAAACATTAACAACTGTAATATTAAAGCATCAGAACATTAAAAACCCAAAATGTCTCAGTGAATGATCCAGCCTGACCCCTCTGGTTCTTCCTGGTTCTGCCTGGTTCCTACCTTCTCGGTGGACTGTGCGGTACCAAAGAAGATGGGTACAAAGGCGAGCCAGACGATGCAGGTGGTGTACATGGTGAACCCGATCGGCTTCGCTTCGTTGAATGTCTCTGGAACACCGCGACTCTTCACCGCGTACACTGTGCAGGTTACCTAGCAACAAAGGTGGCGACAAAGGTTACCTAGCGACAGAGGTGGCAACAAAGGTTACCTAGCGACACAGGTGGTGACAAAGGTTACCGAGCAACAGAGGTGACAAAGGTTACCTAGTGATACTTCGCTCCCACTGATTTCCACAGACCAGCTGCTCAATCAGATGATCAATAACGGATCAATAACTGATGGGATGGTTACCATGAGAACAATGCTGTAGCTGAGGCAGCAGATGATTGACAGGTCGGACATGTCACACTTCAGGATGCCGCGGGCGAAGTCAGGGTTCGGAGGTCGCTGCTCCTCGTAGTCGATGATGGTGTGAGGAGGGACGACGGCGAACCACACGAACACACCGAGCACCTGACACACACACACACAGACACACACACCTGAGTCATGTGACCGGCTGCAGTGGGCGGGAACAGGAGGTCATGTGACAGGTGTGCGCTCACCTGAACGGAGATGAGGATGAAGGTGATGGCGAGCTGGGAGGTGGGGCTGATGAACTTAGGCGGGGTCACCGACCTCTTGCCCTGCTCGAAGATGCGGTAGATGCGGTTGGTTTTGGTCAGCATGGCGGAGTAGGTGATGGCCATGCCGAGGCCCAGCAGGAGGCGCCGGAACGCACACACCACCACACCTGGCTCAGCAATCATCAGGAAGGTGATCAGGTAGATCAGGAAGATACCTGTGGAGAGGACGCAGGTGAGGTCACCTTCACAGCTGATGATGTCATCCTCACAGCCGATGGCATCATCCTGTCCTCACCTGTCAGCAGGACGTAGCTCAGCTCCCGCCCCGACGCCCTGACGATGGGCGTGTCGTTGAAGCGGATGAACGTGACGACCACGGCACTGGTTGCTAAGATACCGAGCATGGCGAGGGAGGCGGGCACTAGGGCCCAGGGGGAGTTCCACTCCAGTTTGATGATTGGAGTCGGGCGACAGGTGGTTCTGTTGGGGGCGGGGCGCATGTCTGACGGACAGGTCTCACAGTTAAACTCATCCACCTGGTACTGATACCCATCACACAGCTGCAGACAGACAGACAGGTGGGACAGACAGTTATTGGATCATCAGGTCTGGTGACATTATTAGACCAGTTTAGTGTGTAGAGTTGTGTAGTTGAGTGTGTACCTCACAGTGCCAGCAGCAGGGAACTCCCTTCACCATCTTCTTTCTCTCTCCTGGTTTACAAGGAAAACTACAGATGGACTCTGGAACAGATCTGTCACCTCCAGACCACTGCATCTCCTCCAGCTGGGACAGACAGACAGGTGGATGGACAGACAGGTGGAGGGACAGACAGACAGGTGGACAGACAGACAAGTAAACAAATGAAGACAGGAAGCTAAAATCCAGCAGGTCTCATTTTACATTACTAAATTTGGTCCAATCAGCTTCTTACATTTAGCCTCAGGTTATTGGTCCACTGGCCAATGACATGGTAACCAGGGTGGCTGTGATTGGTCATCTGGAACTGGAAGATGTCATAGCGACCGGGAGCATCTCCGTTCTCATTGAACAGAACACTCGTACCTGCACTACCTGTGGAACACAAAGACAGACGGACCAACAGGTGACACCGGGTTCTAATGGTCGGAAGCTGTGGTGCTAACGGTCTGAGGCTGTGGTTCTAACGGTCTGAGGCTGTGGTTCTAAAGGTTTGATGCTGTGATTCTAACGGTCTGATGCTGCGTTTCTAACGGTCTGAGGCTGTGGTTCTAACGGTCTGAAGCTGTGGTTTTAAAGGTCTGAAGCTGTGGTTCTAGCAGTCTGAAGCTGTGGTTTTAAAGGTCTGAAGCCGTGGTTCTAACAGTCTGAAGCTGCGGTTCCAACGGTCTGAAGCTGCGCTAACGGTCTGAAGCTGTGGGTCTAACGGTCTGAGGCTGTGGTTCTAACGGTCTGAAGGTGTGGTTCTAACAGAATGAAGCTGTGGTTCTAAAGGTCTGAGGCTGTGGTTCTAACGGTCTGAGGATGTGGTTTTAAAGGTCTGAAGCTGTGGTTCTAACAGAATGAAGCTGTGGTTCTAAAGGTCTGAGGATGTGGTTCTAACAGTCTGAGGCTGTAGTTCTAACAGAATGAAGCCGTGGTTCGAAGGGTCTGAGGCCGTGGTTCTAAAGGTCTGAGGCTATGATTCTAACGGTCTGAAGGTGTGGTTCTAACAGAATGAAGCTGTGGTTCTAACGGTCTGAGGATGTGGTTCTAACAGTCTGAGGCTGTAGTTCTAACAGAATGAAGCCGTGGTTCGAAAGGTCTGAGGCTCTGGTTCTAACAGTCTGAGGCTGTGGTTCTAACAGTCTGAAGCTGCGGTTCCAACGGTCTGAAGCTGTGGGTCTAACGGTCTGAGGCTGTGATTCTAACAGTCTGAAGGTGTGGTTCTAACAGAATGAAGCTGTGGTTCTAAGGGACTGAGGCTGTGGTTCCAATGGTCTGAGGTTGTGGTTCTAACGGTCTGAGGCTGTGGTTCGAACAGTCTGAAACTGTGGTTCTAACGGTCTGAAGTTGTGGTTCTAAAGGTCTGAAGCTGCGGTTCTAATGGTCTGAAGCTGTGGTTCTAACGGTCTGAGGCTGTGGTTCAAAAGGTTTGATGCTGTGATTCTAACGGTCTGATGCTGCGTTTCTAACGGTCTGAGGCTGTGGTTCTAACGGTCTGGGGCTGTGGTTCTAACAGTCTGAAGCTGTGGTTTTAAAGGTCTGAAGCTGTGGTTCTAACGGTCTGAAGGTGTGGTTCTAACAGAATGAAGCTGTGGTTCTAAAGGTCTGAGGCTGTGGTTCTAACGGTCTGAGGATGTGGTTTTAAAGGTCTGAAGCTGTGGTTCTAACAGAATGAAGCTGTGGTTCTAAAGGTCTGAGGATGTGGTTCTAACAGTCTGAGGCTGTAGTTCTAACAGAATGAAGCCGTGGTTCGAAGGGTCTGAGGCCGTGGTTCTAAAGGTCTGAGGCTATGATTCTAACGGTCTGAAGGTGTGGTTCTAACAGAATGAAGCTGTGGTTCTAACGGTCTGAGGATGTGGTTCTAACAGTCTGAGGCTGTAGTTCTAACAGAATGAAGCCGTGGTTCGAAAGGTCTGAGGCTCTGGTTCTAACGGTCTGAGGCTGTGATTCTAACAGTCTGAAGCTGCGGTTCCAACGGACTGAGGCTGTGGTTCCAATGGTCTGAGGTTGTGGTTCTAACGGTCTGAGGCTGTGGTTCGAACGGTCTGAGGCTGTGGTTCTAACGGTCTGAAGGTGTGGTTCTAACAGAATGAAGCTGTGGTTCTAAAGGTCTGAGGCTGTGGTTCTAGCAGTCTGAAGCTGTGGGTCTAACGATCTGAGGCTGTGATTCTAACGGTCTGAAGGTGTGGTTCTAACAGAATGAAGCTGTGGTTCTAACGGTCTGAGGATGTGGTTCTAACAGTCTGAGGCTGTAGTTCTAACAGAATGAAGCCGTGGTTCTCAAGGTCTGAGGCTCTGGTTCTAACAGTCTGAGGCTGTGGTTCTAACAGTCTGAAGCTGCGGTTCCAACGGTCTGAAGCTGTGGGTCTAACGGTCTGAGGCTGTGATTCTAACGGTCTGAAGGTGTGGTTCTAACAGAATGAAGCTGTGGTTCTAACGGACTGAGGCTGTGGTTCCAATGGTCTGAGGTTGTGGTTCTAACGGTCTGAGGCTGTGGTTCTAACGGTCTGAAGCTGTTTTTCTAACGGTCTGAGGCTGTGGTTCTAACGATCTGAAGCTGTGGTTCTAACAGAATGAAGCTGTGGTTCTAAAGGTCTGAGGCTGTGGTTCTAACGGTCTGAGGATGTGGTTCTAACAGTCTGAGGCTGTAGTTCTAACAGAATGAAGCCGTGGTTCTAAAGGTCTGAGGCTGTGGTTCTAACAGAATGAAGCTGTGGTTCTAAAGGTCTGAAACTGTGGTTCTAACGGTCTGAGGATGTTGTTCTAAGAGTCTGAGGCTGTGGTTCTAACAGTCCGAGGCTGTGGTTCTAAGAGTCTGAAGCTGTGGTTCTAACGTTCTGAAGCTGTGGTTCTAATGGTCTGAGGTTTTGGTTGTAACAGAATGAAGCTGTGGTTCTCAGAGTCTGAAGATGTGGTTCTAAGAGTCTGAGGCTGTGGTTCTAAGAGTCTGAGGCTGTGGTTCTAACAGTCTGAGGCTGTGGTTCTAAGAGTCTGAAGATGTGGCTCTAAGAGTCTGAGGCTGTGGTTCTAAGAGTCTGAGGCTGTGGTTCTAATGGTCTGAGGTTTTGTTCTAACAGAATGAAGCTGTGGTTCTAAGAGTCTGAAGATGTGGTTCTAAGAGTCTGAGGCTGTGGTTCTAAGAGTCTGAGGCTGTGGTTCCAACAGTCTGAGGCTGTGGTTCGAACCGTCTGAGGCTGTGGTTCTAACAGAATGAAGGTTCGGTTCTAACAGACTCCGTTGTAAATGCTGGACTCATTCCTCGGTGTTCCTAGTGATTTGGTCCTGGGTTCCTTCATGATCTCAGGTGTTCTGAGTAAAGTGAAGGCTGCAGGGGAACCGGTAGTCAGGACGTTCTGTCCTGGACTGTGGTGGTTCAGAGGGAGCTGAATCTGAAGTTTAAGCTTTGGATCTACCAGCAGATCCACGTTCCACCTCTCCACCGCTGGTTCTAAGCTCTGGGAGTCACCGAGAGAACGAGAACCTGAAGGCAAACTTCTGAAACTGATTCAAATGACACTAAAGAACATCGAGATGGGAACGAACACAGCAGAACCTGATTAATCTGAAGTAATTGGAACCAAAACTCAGTCAGACTCACTTCAACCACCTCAGTTGTAATAAATCGGGTTCTGTTCGTTCTTTTGGTTCTGTTGGTTTGATTCTCCAACAGGAACATCTTCTCACAGTTGAACTGCCTGCCCTGGTTCTCAAATCTTCTTCCTGCAAAGTTTTCAGCAGCTGCTCCCTTTAATTATTAACACACACACACACACACACACACACACACACACACACACACACACACACACACACACACACACACACACACACACACACACACACACACACACACACACACACACAGCAACACACGGAACCACACAGCAACACACAGTAACACACAGTCCCCGGGGGGAACATGTTAAGTGCATTAAGTTCTCATCTCAGACCGCTGAATAAAGAAGGAGCTGCTGGGGAAGTCAAACCAGCACTGGAACCACAGAACACAGGGACATAGAACATACAGAACACGGATTATACAGGACATAGAACACAGAGACACGGAACGTACAGAACTCAGAACACACGCAGACATCCATCCCTCAGGAAGCTCTCTGAGAAGATCATCTGACAAGAACTTGGTGGACACAAACAAGATGGCTCTACGATCAGCTGACCCCCAGGTGTTGGATCACCTGACCTGTAGGTGTGCAGCAGTGATCAGGTTTATTCCTGATGTTCGTGTCTCTGATCTCCTGGAAACAAACTCTGAGTTCATTAAAGGACAAATTCCTAAAATACAAACATCGAGCGATGAAATATTCAGAGAAGAGCTGGAAAGAGAGACAGGTAGACAGGTAGACAGACAGACAGACTGGTAGACAGACAGACAGACTGACTGACAGACAGACAGACAGGTAGACAGACAGACAGGTAGACAGACAGACTGGTAGACAGACAGACAGACAGACAGACAGACAGACAGGTAGACAGACAGACAGGTAGACAGACAGACTGGTAGACAGACAGACAGACTGACTGACAGACAGACAGACAGGTAGACAGACAGACAGGTAGACAGACAAACTGGTAGACAGACAGACAGACAGACAGACAGACAGGTAGACAGACAGACAGGTAGACAGACAGACAGGTAGACAGACAGGTGTGCAGCTCCTCCTAGACATTCACTCCTGTTGGTCTCCAGCTCCCTTCAGCTCCTGGTCTTCATAAATTATGGATCCACCAGATGAAGCTGCTCTGGAGAAACTCTGGACACCTGAGAATGGTTCCTGTGTCTCCATCGGTCGGTCAGGTGAGTCTCACCTGATGGACCTCCAGGCTGCAGAGGCTTCCTGATACCTTCTGAGGTCCACAGGAGACTCTGACATAAAGAACCCTCCAGAGGGAGTTCTAGTTCTGGAAGTTCTAACAGAACATTCTGCACCGAGAAGCTCCACTCCCGTCCATTACCTCTACACCTGGATATGTGGGGCATCAGGGGGGCGGAGCCCATCCCAGGTGACTGAGGGTGAAGGCTCACCTGGACAGGTAACAGTCCATCAGACAACCTACAGACAGTTCAGAACTACCAGGTAACCTCAGCATGCTGGAGAACCCGGTGAGAACCTAGCAGGGAGAACATGGAATCTCCTCACAGAACCAGACTCTAACCAGGACCTTCTGGCTGTGAGGACACCAGAGAACCACTGGACCATCGTACCACCTCCTGCTCATGTTCCATTCATTCAGAACCTCTGGTGGCTTTCGGAATGTGAATTGAAATAAATGGTTCTTTAGTGTTCTTGCTGCTGGTCTTCTGAGATGTTCCAGAGGTTCTGAAGGTTCACCATCTCAGGGAAACCTCAATCACACGTGATGTCACAAAAACATCCGTGACCTCCTCCAGGTGAAGCTCCGTACCAGTCATCCTCCCACTGCAGGAACTCACAGGTCTGAACCTACATGCTCCAACCACTAGAACCACCCAGAAGAACCTCCTTCAGGATGGATTAGTGGAGACCAAAGTTCCTTTTCTGAAATTGGAAGACTCAAACTGAACCACAATCACTTCAGTTTGTCTAAAATGATGTAAAAACTGTTTTCAGCCACATTCTGTTGATCTACACTTTCTAAATCTACACGTCCAGATCTACATCCTCCAGATCTACACCCTCCAGATTTGTACCCTCCAGATCTACACCTTCTAGAGCTACACCATCCAGATCTACACCCTCCAGATCTATACCTTCTAGATCTACACCGTCCAGATCTACATCCTCCAGATCTGTACCCTCCAGATCTACACCTTCCAGATCTACACCCTCCAGATCTGTACCCTCCAGATCTACACCCTCCAGAGCTACACCCTCCAGATCTGTACCCTCCAGATCCGTACCCTCCAGACCTATACCCTCCAGATCTACACCCTCCTGGTTTAGGGTCAGGAGGAGGTCCTGGTCCCTCTAATCCAGATCTATGTTTCCAGAGTGTGTTATCGTGTCCCCCTAATCCAGATCTATGTTTCCAGAGTGTGTTAACGTGTCCCTCTAATCCAGATCTGTGTTTCAAGAGTGTGTTACCGTGTCCCTCTAATACAGATCTATGTTTCCAGAGTGTGTTATCATGTCCCTCTAATCCAGATCTATGTTTCCAGACTGTTAACGTGTCCCTCTAATTCAGATCTATGTTTCCAGAGTGTGTTATCATGTCCCTCTAATCCAGATCTATGTTTCCAGAGTGTGTTACCGTGTCCCTCTAATCCAGATCTATGTTTCCAGAGTGTGTTATCGTGTCCCTCTAATTCAGATCTATGTTTCCAGAGTGTGTTACCGTGTCCCTCTAATCCAGATCTATGTTTCCAGAGTGTGTTACCGTGTCCCTCTAATTCAGATCTGTGTTTCCAGAGTGTGTTCCTACCATTGAAGTGGACGGTTCTGATGTAGTCCAGCAAGGAGCGTCCCTCCAGGGGGTCCATGCTGCTGCAGACCCCGGGACTGCCGGGACAGAGGTCCTGGTGCATGTTGTGGAGAGCGTGAGCCACGGCGTAGACAGCATCGATCACAAACTGAACCTTCCCCTCCTGCTCATAGGTCGAGTCCCGGCCAATCCTCTCGTCACCTGCAGGGACGTGTCACATGATGAGCTGCTGACGGGTCCTCCCAGGCCCCGCCCTCAGGTGAGGCTTACCTGTGCATTTCTTCTTGTCGGGGTCCAGCTTGATTCCAGGTCGGGTCAGTTTGCACCTGAAGTCGTCCTCCCAGAACTCAGCAAACCAGATGTTCCTGCGGTTGTTCTCCAGGGAACGAGAGACGAAGTACTGATCAAAGCCTGAAACACACACAGACACACAATAACACATGCATACACACAATAGCACACACTATAACGAAATAATACACACTATAACACACACAGACATGCAATAATACACACTGTAACACAATAACACACACAGACACACAATAAGACACACATACACACACATACACATGATAACACACACTATAACGCAATAATACACACTATAACACACAGACACGCAACGATACAAACTGTAACACAATAACACACACAGACACACAATAACACACACTATAAATCATTAACACACTATAACACAATAATGCACACTGTAACCCACACAGACACACAATAATACAAACTGTAACACAATAACACACACATACACATGATAACACACACTATAACACAATAATGCACACTGTAACACACACAGACACACAATAATACAAACTGTAACACAATAACACACACATACACACGATAACACACACTATAACGCAATAATGCACACTGTAACACACACAGACACACAATAACACACACTATAACACAATAACACACACAGACACACAATAACACACACTATAACACAAAAATACACAGACACAATAACACACACTATAACACAATAACACACACAGACACACAATAAAACACAGTATAACACAATATTACACAGAGACGCACAATAATACACAGTGTAACACACACAGACACACGATAACACACACACTATAACACAATAATACACACTGTAACACACACAGACATGCAATAATACAAACTAACAAAATAACACACACAATAACACACACTATAACACAATAACACACACAGACACATAATAACACACACATACACACGATAACACACACTATAACGCAATAATACACACTATAACACACAGACACACAATAAAACACGCTGTAACACAATAACTCACATACATACGATAACACACACTATAATGCAATAATACACACAGACACACAATAACGCACACTATAATACAATAACGCACACAGACACACAATAATACATACTGTAAAACAATAACACACACAGACACACAAGAAAATACACTATAAAACAATAACACACTCTATAACACAATAATACACACTGTAACACCCACAGACACACAATAATACACACTGTATCACACACAGACACACAATGACACACACTATAATACAATAATACACACTGTAACACAATAATACACACAATAACACACACAGACACACAATAATACACACTGTACCACAATAACACACAGACACACAATAATACACACTGTAACACAATAACACACGCATACACACGATAACACACACTATAACGCAATAATACACACTGTAACACACACAGACACACAATAACACACACTATAACACAATAACACACACAGACACACAATAACACACACTATAACGCAATAACACACACTACAACACAATAACACACACTATAACACAATAACACACAGACACACAATAAAACACAGTATAACACAATAATACAGACGCACAATAATACACACTGTAACACAGACACACGATAACACACACTATAACACAATAATACACACTGTAACACACAGACACACAATAGCACACACTATAACACAATAATACACACTGTAACACAATAATATACACAATAAGAACACATGCACACAACACACACACAGACACACAATAACACACACAGACACACAATAATGCACACTGTAACACACACAGACACACAATAATACACATTGTACCACAATAACACACACAGACACACAATAACACACACAGACACACAATAACACACACTATAACACAATAACACACACTATAACACAATAACACACACTATAACACAATAATACACACGATAACACAATAATACACACTGTAACACACACAGAAACGCAATAATACACACTGTAACACAATAATACACACAATAACACACACAGACACACAATCATACATACTGTAACACAATAACACACAATAACACACACTATAACACAATAATACACACTATAACACACATAGACACGCATTGATACACACTGTAACACAATAACACACACAGACACACAATAACACCCACAGACACAATAAAAGACACTATAACACAATAACACACACAGACACACAATAATACACACTGTAACACATAATACACACTGTAACACACACAGACACACAATAACACACACTGTAACACAGCGTCCAGCTGTCTCCGTGTCTCTCTGTGTCTCCCTGTGTCTTTGTGTCTCCGTGTCTCCCTGTGTCTCCCTGTGTGTCTGTGTCTCCCTGTGTCTCTGTGTCTCTGTGTCTCCATGTCTCTGTGTCTCGTACCGTCGATGGACGTCCGTTTGGGCAGGATGGTGACGGCGCCCTCGGCCACGTCCTCCAGCTCTGCGATTGGTGAACTCTTGGCTCCCCAGCTGTCCGATCCAACAAACAGGAAGTGACCCGTCAGGTTCGCACGCTTTGCCGCCTCAAGGACACGTCTACCAGAGAGAGATGGGAGGAGTCAAACCGGAGTCATGTGACACCTGGCGGTGTGTGTTCAGGCTGTGTTGTTGTTGTTGTTTACACTGAAGCATGTTTGTGTTTACTTGATGTCGTCCTCGTTGGCGAAGATGATCACACCGCGGGCGTTACTCGTCTCCATCAGACGCCGGATGATCTTATCGAACTCTCCGGCTGTCGGCTCACGAGGAATCTTTACCGACTGAGCGATGCAAACCCCTCCTGGAAGACAGACAGGTTACAGAGAGACAGGTTAGAGACAGACAGACATGTTACAGACAGACAGGTTACAGACAGACAGATTACATAGAGACAGGTTGCAGAGAGACAGGTAAGAGAGACAGACAGGTTAGAGACAGACAGGTTACAGAGAGACAGGTTGCAGAGAGACAGACAGGTTACAGACAGACAGACAGGTTACAGAGAGACAGGTTGCAGAGAGACAGGTAAGAGAGACAGACAGGTTAGAGACAGACAGGTTACAGAGAGACAGGTTGCAGAGAGACAGACAGGTTACAGACAGACAGACAGGTTACAGAGAGACAGACAGGTTACAGAGAGACAGACAGGTTACAGAGAGACAGGTTACAGAGAGACAGACAGGTTACAGAGAGACAGGTTACAGAGAGACAAGTTAGAGACAGACAGACAGGTTACAGACAGACAGGTTACAGAGAGACAGGTTGCAGAGAGACAGACAGACAGACAGACAGACAGGTTACAGACAGACAGACAGACAGACAGACAGACAGACAGACAGACAGACAGACAGACAGACAGGTTACAGACAGACAGACAGGTTACAGACAGACAGACAGGTTAGAGACAGACAGGTTGCAGACAGACAGACAGACAGGTTACAGAGAGACAGGTTAGAGACAGACAGACAGACAGGTTAGAGACAGACAGACAGACAGGTTAGAGACAGACAGGTTGCAGAGAGACAGACAGGTTACAGACAGACATACATGTTACAGACAGACAGACATGTTAGAGACAGACAGACAGACAGACAGGTTAGAGACAGACAGGTTGCAGAGAGACAGACAGGTTACAGACAGACAGACAGGTTACAGACGGACAGGTTACAGACAGACAGACAGACAGACAGGTTAGAGACAGACAGGTTGCAGAGAGACAGACAGGTTACAGACAGACAGACAGGTTACAGACGGACAGGTTACAGACAGACAGACAGACAGGTTAGAGACAGACAGGTTGCAGAGAGACAGACAGGTTACAGACAGACAGACAGGTTACAGACGGACAGATCCCTACCTGCCTCCCTGGAGATCTGCATGAAGGCTTCCACTCCACTCTCTCCATAGTTGCCCTCTGAGGCCAGAGTGGAGACGTAGTTCCATCCCAGAGCTCTGACGATGTCCAGCATGGCCTGGGCCTGGTAGGAGTCTGGAGGAACCACCCGGGAGAAAAAGTCGTACCTGTTGTTGTCGCTGAGCTCCGGGGCCGTGGAGGCATAGCTCACCTGAGGGATCTGATCAATAATCAATAATCATAATCAATAATCAGCAATCAGTAACCTGAACCAAGGCCCACAGTCTGACAGTTTACTGAAGCTCAGGTCACCGTAAACACACACCGCTTGTCACCATGGAAACACACACACACACACACACACACACACACACACACACACACACACCTACACACACACACACACACACACACACACACACAGGATTAGAGTTGTGTAACAGCTGAATATGTGTCAGCGCCTCAATAAACTGAATAACAATTACATTAACACACAACACACTGAGTGTGTGTGTGTGTGTGTGTGTGTGTGTGTGTGTGTGTGTGTGTGTGTGTGTGTGTGTGTGTGTGTGTGTGTGTGTGTGGATTAATGAAGGACTCCCCGTTAATGAGAGCAGACCTCGTTATGACAGACACCTTCATCATCATCATCATCATCACAGGAAACCAGTAGACTGAGTTCTCTGGAGAACTTTAGAACTTTCTGGAACTTCACAGCTTCAGGTAGAACTCTGAGAGAACTTTATGATCTTCAGTAGAACATCACATCTCCTGAAGACCTGATTCCATCCTGGACCTTCTGACCAACCTGTTGCTGGAACACAAGTTCTACCTCAGAACCAGAACTGGACCTGAATTTATTCTGATCACCTCACTGATGGAGATCAGAACATTAATGGTGTTGGTTCAGTCCTCCACACGTCCACGATGAGGACACACATGTTCTAGTGCTGTTTATAGACTACAGCTGAGCACCATCATCTCCAGCAGACTGGCTGTGGAGCTCCTCATCCTGGACTAACCCTCCTCTGATGCTGGATCTGGACTTGCTGGCACCGGGACATTGGACACAGAGACAGGGAGCATAGAGACCCTGAAGGTTGTGCTCAGTCCTCTACACCTTCTCCATGTAGGACTATCTCCTCCCAGAGGAACACCTCCACCATCAAGCTCTCTGATGATACAGCCATCGTCAGGCTGATCCCTGGTGAAGAGGAGGAGCCTACAGGGAGGAGGTGCTCAGCTGGTGTCCTGGTGCCGGATAATAGTCTCTTCCTAAACTCTGAGAAGACCAAGGAGATGATTATCAACCAACACGTCCCACTACACATCCATGGGACTCAGGAGGAGAGGAAGATGATCTTCAAACTCCCATCTCCTGGACCCACTACAGATCATCTAGAAGGCTCAGCAGAGACTCCTCTTCTGAGGAAGCTGAGGGAATCTGGATTATCCTCCAAACTCCTCAGCAGCTTCTCCAGATGTTCAGTGGAGAACGTCCTGACCACTTCATGACCACCTGGTGGAACCTGCAGCTCTGAGGACAGAACATCTCCAGCTGAGTTCATGTGTGGAGCACCTTCACCCCTACAGGACATTTAACCAGCTGGGTCAGAGAGCCCACAGCACCCAGGACACCACCCACCCACACCCACCATCACCCACACCCACCCAGGACACCACCCACCCATCCAGCTGACAGGAGTGTAGCAGCATCAACCTCCAGACTAAAGAACAGTTTCTGTCCACATCAGGCACTGAACCACCGACTCACCTGGAATATTAACAGAATGTTTTGACTGTTTACTTCTGACAGTACTCCAGTATTTACATCTGCACATAGAATTTATTTGTAACTATTTTTTGTCATATTTTATTTTTTATTTTATTCTATTATTATTATTATAATTATGATTATTTCATTTTTATCTGATCTCATTTTATTTGTTTCAGTTGTTTGAAGGGAACTCGTCACTCAAGGTTCCTGCTGTGTTTCTGCTGTGAAGGACAATAAAGTTCTGGAACCTTGAATCTTCAGCGACCTGCAGCATCAGCTCCTGTTCTTCTGGTTCTTCATGTCCAAGAGGTTCTACTTTAGATCTGATCCGTTCTTTAGTCACTGACAAGAAGCTGCTCAGCTACAAAGAACTCTCGATGCAGAACATCAGAACTTTAGTCAGAACTTTATGTAGAACTTCATCACTAGATGTGGAACTATCTGCACCTTTATGTGGAACCTGGACCTGGTCCTGACCCTGGACCTGGTTCTGACCCTGGACCTGGACCTGACCCTGGACCTGGTTCTGACCCTGGACCTGGACGTGACCCTGGACCTGGTCCTGACCTGACCCTCGGATCCAGCTCAGTACCACCGGTGGAGTAAAGATCCGTCATTAAAGGCTTCAACTGCAGTCATCCAGAAAGAGTTTCAGCATTAATCCACCAACCAGACGTCATCTACATCACCTTTCTGTCTACCTGTCTGCCTGTCTGTCTATTTACCTGTCTGTCCTCCTGTCTGTCTGTCTACCTGTCTGACTACCTGTCTGTCTGTCTATCTGTCTGCACGCTATCTGTACATCACCAGGTGTGTGTGCTACCTGTGTGTCTGTGTACAGGTGTGTGGTTACCTCGAACAGACGCAGGATGTTGGCCACCATGATGGACACGGAGCTGGCCGACGCTCCGATCACTCCGACCACGCGCTCTGGTTTGCGGATGAGCGGCGGTTCTCCGTTGGAGCAGCGGATGTCAGACGTGTCCTTCTGAATCAGCGCCTGGACGAAGGTCAGCGACTGCTCCAGGGCGTAGGTGTCTCTGGAGCAGGTGTCCAGGATGCGGGCGCCCAGCGTGATGTTGGGCAGCAGCTCGGCATCGCTGTTGATCTGGTCCAGGGCGTACAGCATGGCCTCCATGCGGTGGATCCCCTTCTCCTTCTTCAGCTCGCCGCAGGGCAGACCGTGGGGCCCGCGGGCGTGGATGGGGAACAGGCCGCCCAGCGTGATGTCACCAGGGATCTTTATGGAGTGGGGGTGGAAGTGCTGGTGGGAGGGGCTCACCTGGACCACCTGTCCACCAATCCAGAACCACAGAGAGAGCAGGAGGCGGGGCCAGTGGACACCGTGGTGATGATGATGATGATGGAGGAGGAGGAGGGGTGGGGACACGGCGAGGACTGATGATGTCATACTGAGGTGACGTTCAGCAGAGAGCGTTCATCCTGCTGTGGACACCTGAGGACACATCAATCAATCAGCTGATCAATAAATCATCAATTAGTTCAGTCAGTCTAACCCCAAGCTGGTTTTAACCAGTTCTTTAAAGAACCAGACATGGTTCTCCAAGAAACTTGAGCAACAGGAGGTTCTTTAAAAAGGCTTTTCCAGGTGGTTCTCTGTGGATCCTCCTGGTTCTTCCTTCATAACAAGACCTCATAGTCGATACAGCAGAACAGTCAAACGGAAAAATTAGATTTCATTAGAATTCAATTCAGTTTTATTTCTATAGCACCAATTACAGCTCAAACTGTCTCTAGACGCTTTACAGAACCCAGATGCCTGAACAAATGTCTTATTTTGGGTTCTCAGTCACAGAAAAATGATTCATCCAGAATAAAGCGATGTTCTGCTCTGACTTCTTCTGATCATTTGGTCGATAAAACATCACATTGTTCTGTCTGACCAGCAACCCAAAATATTAAAGGTGTTCTACCGGAAGGAACCCAGAAACGTTGCAGATTCTTACATTTTACTTCCTGTCCTGTTGTCAAGGAAGAACCAGAAGGATCCACAGAGAACCGTCTGGAAGAGGCTTTGTAAAGAACCTCTTTTCCTCAGGGTTTCTGGAGAGGGATTTATGGTGCCTGAAAAAAATATTTCTGATGGTTCTTTGAAGAACCTCTAGATAAAAGGTGCTCTGTGGAGCTGAAATGGGTTCTCTGGCATCAGTGTTCTCATGGAACCATTTCTGGTACTACAGCTGCTGTATCCTGTAAAAGCCCCGGTGTTCTTCAGGGTTCTACATGAGGAATAATGAGAGCATCTGCAGTCAGCGGAACCCTGAACGCTGTGATTTATAAATAAAAGAGAACAGGATCTGTGAGAACGTTCAGACTGATGAGAACCGAGCAGAAAGAAGAACTCACTCAGAACACATCTGTGAGGGATCAGATGAAATAAAATGAAGGTTCTGTCTGAGGTTCCTGAGTGTCAAGTTTTATCTAAGAGCAGAACAAAAAGGCAGAAAGTGATCTGAGAACATGAGAGAACCCAATCCTCACAACAGAACCGGAAACATCAGCAGCAGATGATCGATAGGAAGAAAAACCAGAAAGAAAGAAGCCTGGAGCAGACGGTTTATTCAACCATCATCATTAATAATAAGAATAAAAATATGTTTATTATCGTCTTCATGGATTAACTCTGCATTTATTCTCCATTTCTCATTAAATCATCACTTTACTGATGAACACGCTTTAATCAGTTTAATAAACTGTTCATTCATTCATTTAAAGGCTTCCCTGATCGATCACATCCATCAGCTGATCAATAAACTCTGATCTGATCAGTAAACACCAGCAGCTCGCTTCATGTTTCACTCACCGCAGCGGGACCTTCTCCTCCCGGGATCAGCTCCGTCCTGAAGCCGTTCAGCTGCGCTCCGCTCCGGTCCTCCGGTAGAAAGTCCGGTTCGGGTCCAGCTGCTGCTCCAACCAGCGGCGGACTGACAGCGACCTGTCTGTCTGTCTGTCTGTCTGTCTGTCTGTCTGTCGTCTCACCTCCCTGTGAGGACCAGAGCTGCTGTGAATGAAGCTCAGTGAAGCTCCCAGAGAGTCAGTGACCTGCTGGCGCCCCCTGCTGGTCTCTGTGTGTGTTTACCTGCTCAGGTGTCAGCCAGGTGTTCACTGTTTACCTCCTGATGTTTAAACTCTCTTTGATCTTCTGTTCATTGAAAACAACATCTGTCGCCGTGGAAACAGCAGCTGTAAACATCCTCTGAGTCATAAACAATAAACAAGTTGTCATGAGGACAAAAGAAACTCTGAGTTCAATTATTCCAGTTAACCTGCTATCGACCAATCAGAGCGAGACAACAGTCAGGTGAGCAGAGATGCATGATGGGAGACAACGGTCTGTTGTTGTTTGTGGTGATTTTCAGTAAATCAACGACAGAACACCTATAATATACCTGTAACTCACCTTTAAATCACCTGTAACTCACCTTAAAATCACCTGTAACTCACCTTTAAATCACCTGTAACTCACCTGCATCCACAGCATCGTTACCTGATAAACAGACTGAAGGATCTGAAACATTTAGATTTTTTTGTGATAAAATTTTAATATTTATTTCAGTAACAATAAAACTTTTTCACGTCTTCACTGAGAATTTAAATAAACTTTATTTAAACTGAACATAGTCTGTGTGATGTAAACTCTCAGCTCAGCCTCTAATTGGCCAGCAGTCTCTGACCAGTCAGCAGCTGGCAGCTGATTGGTCGACCTGTGTGTGACGCCGTTTGCTCTGCGGCTGCTCTGATTGGTCGGTGTTTCTGAAGCCGTCAGCGGTGATCTGGTATTGGACGGTGGCGTCCATGTGACCCGGGGATTTAAAGATGGTTGCTAGGCGTCGTGGCCCCTCCCAGTGTAGGAGGAGCCTGATGGTGGGGGAGTGGCCCCAGTTCTCCCCGAGGGCAGGGACCAACTGTGATTGGCCGCTTCGCAACCGGGTCGTCATCTTATTGGTGATCACCACGGCGATGTGATGGCTGGTTGCCATGGCGATGAGGCGCTGGGCGAGGCCGTTGAGGAGGCGTGTCCTCTGCGACAGCTCATCAAACAGCTGCTGGAACGGAGATGCCACGCTGTCAATCACCAGGAGGCGGACCTTCGGCCACGCTGACAGGAAGTCGGGCAGCAGGTGGAGCTCAGCCAGCAGCTCCTCGTAGTGACGGCAACGAACCTGAGGGCCAGACAGCCAATCAGAACCGCACTATGCACAGTGACATCACTACAGAACAACAAGCCGCATCGTTACCACGTAGATGTTGGACAGGATGGTCTCCACGGTGAAGGTCTCCATGGCGACGCGCTGCTCCTCGTCTTCAGCCAATAAGGAGCAGTGTCTGACGGCGGCGGCGGCCATGTCAACGACCCTCTGGAGCAGGAAGCCGCCCTCCGTGTCCACGTAGATCACATGACCCTCCAGCCCCCCGAAGCACTGAGGAACCTGGACGTCCACCGCCAGCTGCAGGCTGATCAGGAACCAATGACATTATTGATCCGGAATAACACTATGAGGTCATCAGTAACCCCGCCCCCTGTCAGTGTATCTTTTTTAAAAAAAATTTTTATTATCCCTTATAAATTCTGATTTTCGCATCTCTCCCCGATTGGGGGAGTCAGAGCGATGGGTCAGCCGTGGTACAGCGCCCCTGGAGCAGGAAGGGTTAAGGGCCTTGCTCAGGGGCTCAACAGTGGCCACATCGGGATTTGAACCTCTGACCTTCTGATCTGTAGTCCAGAGACTTAACCACCACCACTGCCCCCCACTGTGTGGATATAAATAAATACACTAGCAGTCTTTAGTCTGGAGCCACCTTCTCATTTCCTGGTTTTATCTTCAGGACTATTTCCATCGTAGATTCTCACTGAAGGCATCAAACTATGAATGAACACATCTGGAATTATGGAGGAAACAAAAACATGGGAAATAAGTCAGAACATGTTTTATATTTTAGATTCTTGTTATTCTCTGGATGATCTTCAGGAGGTAGAACCTGAAATGGTTCCACTTCACAGGTGTTCCTTGTCAAGGTTCATTAGTGGAACGTCTTCCTTCTTAATGGGGTTGGAACCATCAGAATTCAGGTTGGTCCACAGCTGACAGCCCTATTGGACAACTATTAGAATCCAGATTATGGAAGAACCAATCAGCTGAGAGAACCAACAGTCCATCATTACTTTAAGAACTGAAGGTCAGTCAGTCCAGAAAACTGAAAAAGCTTTGAATGTATCCTCGAGGAACTATCTAGGAACTACCGAGGAACCATCTAGGAACCTACCAGGAACCATCTAGGAACTACCCAGGAACCATCTAGGAACTACCCAGGAACCTACCAGGAACCATCTAGGAACTACCAAGGAACCTACCAGGAACCATCTAGGAACTACCCAGGAACCATCTAGGAACCTACCAGGAACCATCTAGGAACTACCCAGGAACCATCTAGGAACTACCCAGGAACCTACCAGGAACCATCTAGGAACTACCAAGGAACCTACCAGGAACCATCTAGGAACTACCCAGGAACCATCTAGGAACCTACCAGGAACCATCTAGGAACTACCCAGGAACCATCTAGGAACCATCTAGGAACTACCCAGGAACCTACCAGGAACCATCTAGGAACTACCAAGGAACCTACCAGGAACCATCTAGGAACTACCCAGGAACCATCTAGGAACTACCCAGGAACCTACCAGGAACCATCTAGGAACTACCCAGGAACCTACCAGGAACCATCTAGGAACTTCGCAGGAACCTACCAGGAACCATCTAGGAACTACCCAGGAACCATCTAGGAACTACCAGGAACCATCTAGGATCTACCCAGGAACCTACCAGGAACCATCTAGGAACTACCCAGGAACCTACCAGGAACCATCTAGGAACTTCCCAGGAACCATCTAGGAACTACCCAGGAACCATCTAGGAACTACCCAGGAACCCACCAGGAACCATCTAGGATCTACTCAGGAACCTACCAGGAACCATCAAGGAACTACCCAGGAAAACTACCAGGAACCATCTAGGAACTACCCAGGAACCTATCAGGACTCTGAATATATCTCCAAGTTCAGTCTCTAAAACCATCCAGCTCTACGACCACACTGGTTCCATGAGGACCTCCCCAGGAAAGGAAGACCAAGAGTCTCCTCTGCTGCCTCAGAAATGTCCAGTTAACTGCAGCTCAGATTAGAGTCCAGATAAATGCCACCCAGAGTTCTAGTAGCAGACACATCTCTACATCAGCTGTTCAGAGGAGACTGACCAATTAGGCCTTTGTGGTCCAATAGCTGCTCAGAAACCACTACTAAGGAAAAGCAACCAGCAGCAGAGATTAGTCTGGACCCAGAAACACCAGGAATGGACATTAGACCAGTGGAGATCTGGGCTTTGGTCTGATGAGTCCAAATCTGAGATCTTTGGTTCCACCCACTGTGTCTTTGTCTTACTGTAGAGTGTGTGTGTGTTACTGTAGTGTGTGTGTTACTGTAGTGTGTGTGTGTGTGTTACTGTAGTGTGTGTGTTAGTGTAGTGTGTGTGTGTGTGTGTTAGTGTAGTGTGTTTGTGTGTGTTAGCGTAGTGTGTGTGTGTGTGTGTTAGTGTAGTGTGTGTGTGTGTGTGTGTTAGTGTTGTGTGTGGGTGTGTGTATGTTAGTGTAGTGTGTGTGTGTTAGTGTAGTGTGTGTGTCGTACCACAGCTGTGTTTTTCCTACTCCAGGTGCTCCACAGATCTCCGTGGTTTTCCCAACAGGTATTCCTCCTCTCAGTGCTTCATCCAGGTGAGAGCAAAATGTCACGATGCTCTTTAGCTCCGCCTCCTTCTGCAGCAGCTCCAGTGCAGTGACTCCGCCTCCTGCTGCGTCCGTCCTCGCTGCCTGCAGCACCTGCAGCGCCTCCTGCTGCGACACGCCGGCCTCTGCAAGCAGACAGCAGCCGGGTCAGTCTGACATCACAGACCAGGTGATGTCAGTCTGACATCACAGACCAGGTAATGTCAGACTGACATCACAGACCAATAGAAAAACAGGTGACATCACATCTCCGCCTTTACACAGAATTATTCAGCTACTTCAAAATTTGTTCTAAATGACACCAAAATGACTCAGTATTGTTCAAAATAACACGTAAATCATCCAAAATGTCTTAAAAATAACAAAAAAATGTCCAAAATTCCTTAAAAACTTCTTGAAATTATATAAAATGACCCGAATGTGTCCAGAAGTACTGAAATTTTGTCCAAGTAGAGTCAGCATTTGTTCAAAATCAGACGACAATCCGGCCAAAAACAAATAAGTTTTTACTTTGCTTGTTCCGACCAAACACAGATCAATTTTTCTTCAGCTTTAAATAGAATGAATCCAAATTATTGGAAAATGAGTTAAAAAAACTTGTTCCAAATGACACAAAAAAACTGTCCAGGTCTTGAAATATGTCTAAAATTACTCAGTATTGTTCAAAATGTCATTTAAATCGTCCAAAATTACTTGGAAAATGTTTAATACATCAAAAACTGTTTAAAATGACTGAAAAACTCCAGAATTAGACAATAATTACCCAAAATTAGTCAAAATCAGTCAAAATTAGTCCTCGTAGAGTCAACAAATTTCCTGTTTCTGTGATGATCTGGTGTTAGCTTTACATCCATCCAGTTGAGAATCAGGATGACATTAAAACTGTCCAAAATGACTCAAAAATGATCCATAATTAGAGAAAACGATTCCAGAATGACATGAAATTTGTCCTAAATGACTCTAAAATGATCCCAAAGACACAAAAATGATCCAAACTAACGAGAAAAGATCCAACTTGACATAAGACAAGTTGAAAATGACCAGAAAATTGTCCAAAATGAGTCAGAATTCACACAAAATTACTAAAAAATGATCCAAACTGACTGAAGATTTGCAGAACGACACAAAATTATTCCACAATACTTCAAAAATGATAGAAAATGATTCAAAATTTGTGCAAAACAACTCAAAAATGACCTAAAATTACAAGGAATTTGTTGTAAATGAAATGAAAATGGACCTAAACTGCTTGAAAATGATCCAATTTCGGAGTCAACAGTTGAATAAAGTTATAGAACGAAATGGTTCTGATCAGAAACCAGATTCAGTGTTTAGACTGAGACACCTGGATGGATGTAAAACTGATCTGGAGTCAGTTTTTACCAGAACTCAGATGTTCCTCCTCCTAAATGGCATGATTCTATCTACTGGACTGATGAAGTTCTAAAAAAGTCCATTAAAAAGTTATAAATCTGGATCCACCTCTGTGGACCTCGAGGACCTGGAATGTTCTAAGTGAGACTAAACTAATGACTGGAAGCAGGAAAGGAGAACATCCCCTGGAGAAAGTTCCACAGTAGACCTATGGACAACTGTCCAGTTGTCTCCAGGGGACTTGAAGGACCTGGAACTCTGGAAATATTCACAGTCTGAAGGTAGAACTCTGATCATTAAATGTTCTTCTACTCAGTCCAGATGTGACCTACATCCAGATGTTTGCATTTCCACTAACAGAATAAAAGTTTGATTGAAAGATTTTAAAACGACTTCTTTAACCGGAAGTGAATTTTAACCAGACTTCACATTAAACCTTTAACGCCGTTTTCTGTCTGCAGCTCCAAAGTTAAACCAGATGTTGAGTCTGAGCTGCTGGTAGAACCAGAGGGAGCAGCGGGGCTAGCTCGGAGCTGTATCGGGGCTGCGGGTGTCTGAGGTCGGCTACCTGCGCTGAGCTCCGCCGGCTGGAGGTGCAGCAGGTCGGCGGTGAACTGCAAACTAGCGCTGACCAGTTTGAGCTTCACGCTGGAGCTCAGACACAGACTGGTCACCGGTCTGTGCATCTTCGGGCCATGACAGGTCTCCCAGCATGCACCTCACCGGGGAAGGGGCTGGACTTTCAAAGTAAGAGCTCACATTGTTCTGTTCCGCTGCGGATCAATTAAAGATGATTTTATTTTATCTTTAAAACTGAGTCTTTCTTTTTGTTTGTCTTCAGGTGTTTATTATAAATTAGAATCATTAATAAATTCTAATTTAACGCAGTAAAACTCATCAAACTGCCTTTTAGGATGAATTCATGCATATATCTTTCATTATTCTCACTTTATTTCACCTCACAGCTTCTCAGTCACAAATATCCTCTTATTGTCTCATAGGAATGATTTTTAAAAATCATTATTATGATTTTATTTCTTTTACTGATTCTGAGGGTTAACCCTAACCCTCCTGTGTCGTTTAAACATGAACACATGTTGGTGTCTTCATATGTCTGCATCCAGAAACAGAGGCGTTGAGGTTCTGCTGGTTCTCAGGTTCTAATGATTCACCACTCAGTTCAGATCTGTGGAAAACATTTCAAAATTCAAACTTTACCAGCAACAACCTCAAACATTCAGATGAAACTCTGACTCCAGAATTATAAACTGACAAAATGAAGATGATTTAAAAAACAGAAAACTAACAATCCAAAGTTCCTGAAGGGAAGATTTAATAATCATTCATTACTTCCAGGACTCCTTCCTCCTGTCCTCTTCTACTTTCATTTTTATCACAGTTTTTATTTTCATCCTGATTAATGTGTTGCTTTTATATCTTTTCTATTAATTGCTGCTTTTAAACTTCTATTTTCTCTCTTCTAATAATCTGCAGTAAATTCTGAATTTTATTTCTGTCCTTACTGATCAGGTTTTCATTCTAGATCTGAACTCAGGAAATAAAATGTTTCCTGTCTAAATGTTTTATTCTGAAGGCATCACCGGAAGCTGTGTGACGTCATTCACACGCGACGGTTTAGTCCACGTGAGGAACCGCGGCGAAGTTTGTTTCTAAAAAGGTGAGATTTGAGCTAAAATTTACCGGATTTTCTCTTCAAGTGATGAGTGACGTCATTTACGGTGATTTACCGGAACTCGTTTAACCGGAAACAGCTGATCTCGGATCTGCGAGGAGCTTCTAGCTGAGCTCAGAGTCCTGATTCCCCAGAAATATCCTGAACAGATGGAGAGGAGAGAGGAAGAGGGGGAGATGAAGGAGGCACACCTGGAAGGAGACAGGACAGGTAAGGATGAGGAAGAGAAGCAGACAGGTGGCGGTGATGAAGATGAGGAAGAGGAGCAGACAGGTGGCGGTGATGAAGATGAGGAAGAGGAGCAGACAGGTGGCGGTGATGAAGATGAGGAAGAGGAGCAGACAGGTGGCGGTGATGAAGATGAGGATGAGGAGCAGACAGGTGGCGGTGATGAAGATGCTGCTGGGATGAAGAGGAAGAGTGCAGACAGGAAGTGTGTTCCAGGTATCCTCTACCTGGGTCACATCCCTCCCAGGCTCCGCCCCAAACACCTGAGGAACCTGCTGTCAGTTTATGGAGAGATCGGACGGGTATTCCTGCAGCCAGAAGGTACAAATACTGCAAAAAGTACACACAGATAGTACAGATACTGCAGATAGTACACAGCAGTGAGTACTGTCCTGTGTAATATCACTGAAATGTCTGATAGTAATCAGATTACTTCTAACAGTATTTCCTCTGATCAATAATCAGAAACTAATCTTTTATAAAGTCCATATTTAAAGTTCAGGCTCCAAAGTGAGTCCAGCTGTGATTCCAGGCAGTCTAGAAGGAGTCATAGTACCACTAATCGGGAGGTCTAGGAGGAGTCATAGTTCCACTAATCAGGAGGTCTAGAAGGAGTCATAGTTCCACTAATCAGGAGGTCTAGAAGGAGTCATCGTACCACTAATCAGGAGTCCAGATGTTTGGTGAGAACCTGACCAGAACTACCACAGTTAATGATTGGTCCTGACAGTGATGACATCAGACTTTACATTGATGACATTTGTAGAAGCACCATGAATACTCTACTGTTCAACTGGAAAGTAATCTGATTACTCTAAGATGATGCCATTTAGAGTACTTTAGGTGATGTTGCTCAGGTGTACTTTAATACTGTAAATACTGCAGTACTCGGATGTGTCTGGTGGTTTGTTGGCCCTCAGACAGCCAGGTGAGGAGGAGCAAGAAGAAGGCGGGGCTGAGCAGGTGTGACTTCACTGAAGGGTGGGTGGAGTTCCGAGACAAACGAGTAGCAAAGCGAGTAGCGGCGTCGCTCCACAACACGCCCATGGGAACCAGGAAACGCCAGCGCTTCTCCTCAGACCTGTGGTGCATCAAGGTAGGTCTGAGCTCTGCTGCTGTCTGCTGCTTCACATGAACCCGCCTCCAGCAGCACACCTGTGTTCAGTACCTGCACAGGTTCCAGTGGACTCACCTGAGCGAGCGGCTGGCATACGAGCAGACGGTGCTGCAGCAGAGGCTCCGCACCGAAGTGTCCCAGGCCAAGAAAGAAACCAACTTCTACCTGAACAACGTGGAGAAGAGCGCTCACCTGGACAAGCTGAAGAAGAAGCAGCAGAGGGACGGGGAACAGGTGAGCTCTACGGGCCACGCCCACTCAACACCTGCTCAGGTACAACTGTCTAACTTCTTTTGTCCCGTCAGGTGGAGGAGAAGACGTGGGACTTCACCCAGCGGCAGACAGAGGAGGAGATCCAGAAGAAGAAGAAGAAGAAGAAGGAGGACTTGGTTACCCAGAAGCACCTGGACAAGGCCCGCCTCATCCAGCAGAAGAGCCACTCAAACGCCTCACTGCTGGCCAAGATCTTCAACTCCAGCCAATCAGAGCGGCAGCAGGGAGGCACCTGATTAGCTGTTTACTGTTTTCAGAGACACATTATGATAAACTGATGCTGACACACCTCAGCAGCCAATCACAGGCCAGCTACAGCTGAGGGGGCGGAGCCAAGGCCTCCAGGATGTTTAATAAAGAAACATTCTGTGAACATCTGCAGCTGAACTGTAGTTCCACTTCTAGCTCTGGTTCCTGAAGTCTTTCATCCAGCAGATCTCCATCGTTCCTCAGAGGTTCCTGGAGTCTGAACTGTTCTCAGTTTGGACTTTTAAATGTTTTAACGTTCAACTTTATTTAGCTTTTCTTCCTTGATGTATTTTATCTCAAATATAATAAAGTTCAATCTAGCTTGAAAGATGTGAATCAGTTTACTGTCAGAGGAAACTAACCAGGAGATGTCCACGTCAGGAAGCTGCAATCAGAACTTCAGCTGTTTATGAAAAAGTTCCTCAGATGATGACTGCAGTGAGTTTAGTTCCTGTCAGTCTCCAGGTTCCTCTCTGAGCATCAGCAGCTCCACCACTCGTCTGATATTCAGGTCAAACTTCTCACCAACAGAAGAAAACTGAGACGAATGATCAGATAGTTCTCTGATCAGCTAATCAATGAACCAGTGAACAGAAGACGGCTCAGATGAAGGATCAATAACTAATAAATCACATTAATAACCAAGTCTGACAGCAGCTCAGAAACCAGCTATCAGTCGTCTTTATTTTCACAGAACAACAGTCCACACAGACGCATGTAGAAAAACCTTTTACATCACTGTGATGTCACTGACAGGGAGGAGGGGCGGGGTCAGGGCTGTTTCAAGGCACTGTTTATTATATGAACATAGAAACAGGTGAGAGCAGGAAGCCGAGGACGACTCAGGTTCAGCTACACACATCAATACTGTCGTCAATAAAGTCAGTAAGATCTTCATCAATAATACCTCCAATAATTCCATCATCAACAATACTGTCGACAGTAACGCAGTGACAGGAAGCTACAGTGTGCTTTTTCTAATAAAACTCATGTTCATCGGGGAGGTTCAGGAGTCTCCGATCAATAATCAATCATTAATCGTCTCTCAGGAGCAGCAGGAGGCGACAGACCGGCAGAAAATAAAAACTAACAGAAGAACATCCAAAAATAAGGACAAAAAAACCCAGATGTGATTCTGCAGGAGGGAAACTAAACTCCAGCTGCAGCATGTAGCGTGTTGAAGACGACACGCCACTAACCAGCTGCAGCATGTAGCGTGTTGAAGACGACACGCCACTAACCAGCTGCAGCATGTAGCGTGTTGAGGACGACACGCCACTAACCAGCTGCAGCATGTAGCGTGTTGAGGACGACACGCCACTAACCAGCTGCAGCATGTAGCGTGTTGAAGACGACACGCCACTAACCAGCTGCAGCATGTAGCGTGTTGAGGACGACACGCCACTAACCAGCTGCAGCATGTAGCGTGTTGAGGACGACACGCCACTAACCAGCTGCAGCATGTAGCGTGTTGAGGACGACACGCCACTAACCAGCTGCAGCATGTAGCGTGTTGAGGACGACATTGAGACAGAATCCAAACATGTTTTTTTAAACTCTAAATCATTTTCAACAGAAGCTTTTAACTGAAGGTATGACAGAAGGTTTGATGTGTAACTGGTTCAGAGTGTGTTCAGGTTGAACATACAACATATGAAAATGCTACAGGCTCCTGGGCCAATCACACATCAGATCAATGAGTCTGATCAGAAACATCAGGGATCTAACTGGACCTGAGGAAGACCTGAGGAACCCGCACTGTCTAGCAGGTTTAACCTATCAGGGCTTTGTTTATGTTCAGTTACCATGGAGATCTACCTGTGCAGCATTGGTTACCATGGAGATCTACCTGTGCAGCATTGGTTACCATGGAGATGCAGCAGGTATAAACTCTGACTTTAGACTCAATAATCTGAACATCAGATGTGAAAACAGCAGATTGAAAAACAGAACATGGAGCTGCCAGGTGTGTCTGTCGTGTCTGTGTCCAGGTGTCTGTGTCCAGGTGTCTCTCTCCAGGTGTGTCTGTCCAGGTGTCTCGGTCCAGGTGTGTCGGTCCAGGTGTCTCTGTCCAGGTGTGTCTGTCCAGGTGTCTCTGTCCAGGTGTGTGTGTCCAGGTGTCTCGGTCCAGGTGTGTCGGTCCAGGTGTCTCTGTCCAGGTGTGTCTGTCCAGGTGTCTCTGTCCAGGTGTGTGTGTCCAGGTGTCTCTGTCCGGGTGTGTGTGTCCAGGTGTCTCTCTCCAGGTGTCTCTGTCCAGGTGTCTGTCAAGGTGTCTGTGTCCAGGTGTCTCTGTCAAGGTGTCTGTGTCCAGGTGTCTCTGTCCAGGTGTGTGTGTGTGCAGGTGTGTGTCCAGGTGTGCTTCTACCTACCCATTAGTCCTAGGTAACCTGTTGCTAACATGCTACCTGTGGAGCTACAAAGCTGACATCAGATCAGTTTGGATTCAGCCTCAGAGATCATCAGCCAATCACGTGATCAGCTGATGGACCACCCATCCAGTCTGGTGTTGAACGTATCAGTGGAGGTGATAGTTTCCCTCCTCCATGAGTCAGACAGGAAGTGTCTAAGAGTGCAGCCATGCATGCTGCAGACACTGCGCTGCTGTCGCCCTGCGTTCAGGCTGCAGGTCCAACATGGTCAGCAGGAAGTCACTGAACTGAGCCGCCTGGTCCAGAGGCCACTCGTACTTCTCCAACAGAACCTCGAACAAACCCCACGGCTTCAGGCTGGAGATGTGACGCAGCTCACCTGGACAGGTGAGACAGAGACAGGTGAGACAGAAAATACACTAACCCATCATCATCAAACTCTGTTAGGAAGTCTGAAGGTACAGAACTGGAAGAAGGAATACAACTCCCAGGATGCATTTCATTCAAACAGCCAATCAACAGACAGACAGGCAGACAGACAGACAGACAGACAGGCAGGCAGACAGACAGACAGGCAGACAGACAGACAGACAGGCAGGCAGACAGACAGACAGACAGGCAGGCAGGCAGGCAGGCAGGCAGGCAGGTACACCTGTCTCACCTCTCCTGTTGAAGTACTCTCTGGAGTACCTTCCAGACAGAGCGAAGGGCAGAGGAATGGGTCCGAGCAGCTCGATGATGTGAGCGATGTGATCTGAACACAGAGAAAGTACACACTGACGTCCTGCACAGTACTCTGATACTCAGCGTAGTATTACTGCAGTAGTACCTTCGTCTCTGGTGTAGTCTTCTCCTGAATGAGGTTCAAACAGATAATCTCCTGTCGCCAGCTCAAAGGCCTAAAACAGTGACATCATCAGTTACACCTGAGGACACCTCCCACCTGAACTGTACACAACATACTGTAGTATCACTGAGTAGATCTGTAGTTTATCACTGTAAGTTATGGAGTAACTTCTGTGTTCCAGAGCTGCTGTTTCACTCTCAGCTTCATTTAGGAGACTACAGGTGAGAACAGGTGACTATACAGGTGGCGTTTCTCTACCAGCTGAGAACCTGCAGAGGAAGGAGGATGCTAACAGATAAACGTCCTCAGCTGATCTGTGACCTCATCTGTACCTGACTGTTTCAGTCTCACCTGGTGGAGGTTCTAAGGTAGCTGGACAGGTGACCTGAATCTGAGCTGTTTGGATGGAAAACTGAAAAACATCTGAGAGAAGAAGTGAAGCTGTGACTGAACCAGCAGCTCTGGACAGAATGTCACCAGGTACACATAGATGACATCATCTACAGGTGTTCTACCATGCAGGCGGTGCTCCAGATGTCGGCCGGCGGTCCGTATTCTGCTCCGATCAGAACCTCCAGCGCCCGGTACTGTCGGGTCTGGATGTCCTCTGTGAAGTGTTTGTGCTGCAGAGACAGAGCGAGGAGGCGTCTGATTGGAGAACAGAGCACAGAGGAGGCGTCTGATTGGTCGGATGTGAAGGTGAACAGAGCACTCACCACCCAGCAGGCGTTTCCCAGATCAGCGATCTTCACTCGCAGCCGGTCGGCGTTCTGAGGATCCAGAGGACTGAGGACGAAGTCTGAGGCGCTGAACACTGCAGATACAACGACAGCTCTGATTGGTCACTGACACACCTGGTGGTCACATGGTGTGTGTGTGTGTGTATGTGGTGTGTGTTACTGTGTGTGTGTGTCTGTTTGTGTGTGTTACTGTGTGTGTGCGTGTGTGTATGTGGTGTGTGTGCATGTGTGTGTTACTGTGTCTGTTTGTGTTACTGTGTGTGTGTGTGTGTGTGTGTGTGTGTCTGTGTGCGTGTGTGTATGTGGTGTGTGTTACTGTGTGTGCGTGTGTGTGTCTGTTTGTGTGTGTGTATGTGGTGTGTGTTACTGTGTGTGTGTGTGTGTGTGTCTGTGTGTGTGTATGTGGTGTGTTACTGTGTGTGTGCGTGTGTGTGTTACTGTGTCTGTTTGTGTATGTTACTGTGTGTGTGTCTGTTTGTGTGCGTGTGTGTATGTGGTGTGTGTTACTGTGTGTGTGTGTGTTTGTGTGTGTTACTGTGTGTGTGCGTGTGTGTGTTACTGTGTGTTACTGGGTGTGTGCGTGTGTGTATGTGGTGTGTGTTACTGTGTGTGCGTGTGTGTGTCTGTTTGTGTGTGTGCATGTGGTGTGTGTTACTGTGTGTGTGTGTGTGTGTCTGTTTGTGTGTGTGTATGTGGTGTGTTACTGTGTGTGTGTGTGTGTGTCTGTTTGTGTGTGTTACTGTGTGTGTGCGTGTGTGTGTTACTGTGTGTTACTGGGTGTGTGCGTGTGTGTATGTGGTGTGTGTTACTGTGTGTGCGTGTGTGTGTCTGTTTGTGTGTGTGCATGTGGTGTGTGTTACTGTGTGTGTGTGTGTGTGTCTGTTTGTGTGTGTGTATGTGGTGTGTTACTGTGTGTGTGTGTGTGTGTCTGTTTGTGTGTGTTACTGTGTGTGTGCGTGTGTGTATGTGGTGTGTGTTACTGTGTGTGTGCGTGTGTGTGTTACTGTGTCTGTTTGTGTATGTTACTGTGTGTGTGTCTGTGTGCGTGTGTGTATGTGGTGTGTGTTACTGTGTGTGTGTGTGTGTTTGTGTGTGTTACTGTGTGTGTGCGTGTGTGTGTTACTGTGTGTTACTGGGTGTGTGCGTGTGTGTATGTGGTGTGTGTTACTGTGTGTGCGTGTGTGTGTCTGTTTGTGTGTGTGTATGTGGTGTGTGTTACTGTGTGTGTGTGTGTGTCTGTTTGTGTGTGTGTATGTGGTGTGTTACTGTGTGTGTGTGTGTCTGTTTGTGTGTGTTACTGTGTGTGTGCGTGTGTGTATGTGGTGTGTGTTACTGTGTGTGTGCGTGTGTGTGTTACTGTGTCTGTTTGTGTATGTTACTGTGTGTGTTACTGTGTGTGTGCGTGTGTGTATGTGGTGTGTGTTACTGTGTGTGTGTGTGTGTGTTTGTGTGTGTTACTGTGTGTGTGCGTGTGTGTGTTACTGTGTGTTACTGGGTGTGTGCGTGTGTGTATGTGGTGTGTGTTACTGTGTGTGTTACTGTGTGTTACTGTGTGTGTATGTGGTGTGTGTGTGTGTCTGTGTGCGTGTGTGCGTTACTGTGTGTTACTGTGTCTGTTTGTGTGTGTTACTGTGTCTGTTTGTGTGCGTGTGTGTATGTGGTGTGTGTTACTGTGTGTCTGTGTGTGTTACTGTGCGTGTGTGTTACTGTGTGTTACTGTGTGTGTGCGCGTGTGTGTGTTACTGCGTGTTACTGTGTGTGTGCGTGTCTGTATGTGGTGTGTGTTACTGTGTGTGTGTGTGCGTGTGTGTGTTACTGTGTGTGTGTGTGTGTTACTGTGTGTTTGTGTGTGTGTGCGTGTGTGTATGTGGTGTGTGTTACTGTGTGTGTGTGTGTGTTACTGTGTGTTACTGTGTGTGTATGTGGTGTGTGTGTGTCTGTTTGTGTGCGTGTGTGCGTTACTGTGTGTTACTGTGTCTGTTTGTGTGTGTTACTGTGTCTGTTTGTGTGCGTGTGTGTATGTGGTGTGTGTTACTGTGTGTGTCTGTTTGTGTGTGTTACTGTGTGTGTGCGTGTGTGTTACTGTGTGTTACTGTGTGTGTGTTACTGCGTGTTACTGTGTGTGTGCGTGTCTGTATGTGGTGTGTGTTACTGTGTGTGTGTGCGTGTGTGTGTTACTGTGTGTGTATGTGGTGTGTGTTACTGTGTGTGTGTGTGTGTGTGTTACTGTGTGTTACTGTGTGTGTGCGTTCTGACCGTCTCGTCCACTCGAGTATCCAGACTGAGCAGAAAGTGCAGACTCAGATGTCGCTGACATCACAGAGCTGGAGAACCCTGATAGGCCGGAGGCGGGGCTGGAGAACCGTCCGGGGGCGTGGCCATTACACTTGTCCTCCAACCAGGAGCTGCTGGACTCAGGGCTGGCTTTGCTATTGGCTGTGGAGCAGGAAGTGTTGCCATTGACAACTAGAAAGATGAGATCATAGAAACACCTCCGTAATTATACTGCACCTGCATAGTATTTATACTGCAATTCTACAGTATAAATACTGCAGTTACATAGTATTTATACTGCAGAGTTACAAAGTATTCATGTAGTAGTATGACTAGTAGGGGTGGGACGAGACACAATTTCCACGAGACGAGACATCTCACGAGATTGAGTTCACGAGATCGAGACGAGACGAGATTTTAACTACCGTTTTAATAATACATGAAACCTATTTTTCACAATATATTTTCTTTTTATTAAGCAGACTGCAACGTCATTAACAAATTTAACTCTAAATATCAACTCTTAACAAACAGGAGTGTAATTCTCTCTGCAATAAAGTTATTTTTTTAGCTGAGAAAGTTAACAAACTAAAGTGATGTCGAGACGGGATATCATACCTCGGTTCCAAGGTGCGGAGTAGCCGCTGAAAACCCTCCCTTCCACAGTCGAAAATGGCTTCATGTCATGTGCAATATTAACACCAATATCATTTGTTATTGCCGTAGCTCTCGCACTTGATGGGGGATATGGACATGCGAAAGCTTTTGTTAATGTCTGTTGTTTTTGGTGGCGTGGTCAGGTTCAGGCTTTTGTGGTAGTTCTGTAAATGTCTTTGCATACAGCTCGTGTTAGCTCCTGTATATGGCAACATCTTTTTGCAGTGTTTACAAACGGTTTGTGTCTTGTTTGCGGATATTTTACCATCTTTTTCTTCCACCGGAAAACCAAAGTGTTGCCACACTGGAGATTTAAAAGTAGGGGATGGATCCTGCATTTCTCCTTCGTACTCCATTGCATTTCTGGCGGTTCTCTCTGTCTCGACTGCAGCACATGTCTGTGCACACACCTGCACACACGTATCAAAACAACCCGCGCACTCATTGCGCACTGTTGCCCCTTAGTGGTGGGGGGTGTCATTGCATAACTCAGCAGTAAAATAAATACTAAAGGACTGTTACTTAAACTACAATCTCGTGGAAGGCGTGCACGGGAATTCTCGTGACATTTTGATCTCGCGAGATCTCGTGCCACGAGATCTCGTCCCATCCCTAATGACTAGTATTTATCATCTCCACTGTGGTCGTCCTGGTTCACACCATCACAGTCTAAAGTGAAGTACTCTGCTGGTAGAAGTAATCTGATTACTGTGAGGGGATACAGCTGACATTAGATATTTCAGTGGTAATACACAGTACTCGTATTTGTTGAGAATTAATTTAACGTCAACTTTCAGATGATTTAATAAACAACAGTCACATTAACACAATACGTACTCGGTGTGTACTCAGTGTGTACTCTGTGTGTACTTACAGGTATTGTCTGTATCTTCAGGTTGCTGCACTCCGTCGTCCTCCTCCATCCTCTGAAGGGAAACACAAACACTGTTTCATTACTGCAGTACTGACAATAGTACAAAAGTACTTTTCAGCATTCCTGCATATTACTATTATTAGTATCTGGACTGCAGTATTACATTAGTATTCCTGCAGTATTTCTGTAATATTCCTGTAGTAATATTGTAGTATTCCTATAGTATTACTGTAGTATTAACGTAGTAATACTGTAGTATTCCTGTAGTAATACTGTAGCATTGCTATAGGATTACTGTAGTATTACTGCAGTAATGTAGTATTCCTGTAGCATTAATGTAGTAATACTGTAGTATTCCTGTAGTAATACTGTAGTATTCCCATAGTAATATTGTAGTATACCCATAGTAATATTGTAGTAATACTGTATTATTCATGTAGTATTACTGCAGTAACATTGTAGTATTCCTATAGTATTCTTGTAGTGTTGCTGTAGTAATACTGTAGTATTACTGCAGTAACATTGTTGTATTCCTGTAGTATTATTGCAGTAATATTGTAGTATTCCTGTAGTATTCTTGTAGTATTACTGTAGTAATATTGTAGTATTCCTGTAGTATTCTTGTAGTATTACTGTAGTAATATTATAGTATTAATGTAGAAATATCGTAGTATTCTTGTAGTATTACTGTAGTAATACTGTAGTATTAATGTAGTAATATTGTAGTATTAATGTAGTATTCCTATAGTAATATTGTAGTATTACTGTAGTATTCTTGTAGTATTACTGTAGTAATATTGTAGTATTCCTGTAGCATTCCTATAGTAATATTGTAGTATTACTGTAGTGTTCCTTCGTAACATTGTAGTATTACTGTTGTAATATTGCAGTAATATTGTAGTATTCCTGTAGCATTCTTGTAGTATTACTGTAGTAATATTGTAGTATTCCTGTAGCATTCCTATAGTAATATTGTAGTATTCCTGTAGCATTCTTGTAGTATTACTGTAGTAAGATTGTAGTATTCCTGTAGTATTACTGCAGTAATATTGTAGCATTACTGCACCTGTATATCCATCAGTCTCTCCTCCAACAGTCTCTGTTGACGTTTTGCTTTTCTCTTCAACTTCTTCTTCTTGTTTTTAGACAATTTTCCAACCTACACACACACACACATGCACACGCACACACACACGCACACACACACACACACAGAAGCAGAGACAACACTCATTTGAGACTCAAAGATGATGATAATAATAATAATAATAATAATAATAATAATAATAATAATAATAATAATAATAATAATAATAATAATAATAATAATAAAAGTTGTTCATGTGCTCACAAACACACACTCTGTGTTACTGACACCACACACACTAATTATTGGTTGTGATATCTGTTTATTAGTAATCAATAATGTGCTGCTTCGGCTCCGCCCACAGCGCCATCTGATTGGTTACACTCACTAATGTTAAAACAGAGAACAGAAGGTTTTACGTTGCAGGTTGTGTTATTTAGATTTTAATTCTTACTGCTAATTTATACGAGTTCCAAACACCAGTTACTGAGCTCCTTCATCACTAACAATCAATATCTAACAATCAGAAAGCCGATTGATCAACCCCTCTGGGAAGTACAACTCAAGTATCCAATCAGCTCGCAGCATTTCACGGCCCTCACTATGACAACTGCAGAACCACACCTGGAGGGCAGCAACCAATCAGGACACAGCAGGCAGCATACCTGGACACTTACCTGGAGATCCCTGGGAGCCGTGCTAACTAGAGAGAGACACACAGAGAGACAGGAGAGAGAGAGAGACAGGTGGGAAACAGGAAAACACAGCAAGGAATGATGGACGACAGACAGACAGACAGGAGAAAGAGAGCAGTTAGACCAGTTCATAAAGAGAGACAGGGACAGCTGAGAGAGCAGACAGACAGACAGACATGCAGCTGTCTGTCCTCAGAGTGGAAACCACAGCTCCCAGTTACAGTAACAGACAATAACTGGTTTCACCTGAAGCTTCTAGTTGTCTCAGATCTACTGATGTCAGTTTGTGGACATCAATCTAAACTGTATCCCTCACAGTAATCAGATTACTTCTAACAGAGTATTTCCTCTGATCAATAATCAGAAACTAATCTTTTATAAAGTCCATATTTAAAGTTCAGGCTCCAAAGTGAGTCCAGCTGTGATTCCAGTCAGTCCAACTGATGAACATGGTTCTAAATGAGCTGCGAACAGCAGAACGTTCTCAGTCCTGGACCTATGGACTAGGTCTATCTATGTCTGCATCACGGCTCCACATGGAGAAGAACTGAACAGAGGAAGAGAAACATCTGACTGAGAGACTCGACAAAGATGGAAAAGGATCCAGGAAGATCAGTGAACAACTGAAAACCAGTGAAGCACAGAGTCAGCAGGAATCAGGAGGTCTAGAAGGAGTCATAGTACCACTAATCAGGAGGTCTAGAAGGAGTCATAGTACCACTAATCAGGAGATATAGAAGGAGTCATAGTACGACTAATCAGGAGGTCTAGAAGGAGTCATAGTACCGCTAATCAAGAGGTCTAGGAGTCATAGTACCACTAATCAGGAGGTCTAGAAGGAGTCATAGTACCACTAATCAGGAGATATAGAAGGAGTCATAGTACGACTAATCAGGAGGTCTAGAAGGAGTCATAGTACCGCTAATCAAGAGGTCTAGGAGTCATAGTACCACTAATCAGGAGATATAGAAGGAGTCATAGTACCACTAATCAGGAGGTCTAGAAGGAGTCATAGTACCACTAATCAAGAGGTCTAGAAGGAGTCATAGTACCACTAATCAGGAGATATAGAAGGAGTCATAGTACCATTAATCAGGAGGTCTAGAAGGAGTCATAGTACCGCTAATCAAGAGGTCTAGGAGTCATAGTACCACTAATCAGGAGATATAGAAGGAGTCATAGTACCACTAATCAGGAGGTCTAGAAGGAGTCATAGTACCACTAATCAGGAGGTATAGGAGGAGTCATAGTACCACTAATCAGGGGTTTTAGAACAGCTCAGATGGAGTCCAGATGTTTGGTGAGAACCTGACCAGGACTACCACAGTGAATGATTGGTCCTGTTATCACAATAAAGCTAAACAGGTAGCTTTTTTAATTTGTCATCAGAGCAATACTCTACTGTTCTACTTAGAAGTAATCTGATTACTGTAAGACGATAAAGTTAAGAATCTTTTACGATTTGAATCAAATTACTTTCAGTCATGTTATAGGTATTTCTGACAGGAAAAGACTTCTGAACAATCTTCATCACTACGTGCATTTGAAACTTCAAAAATGTGAAACTGGTAAACAGACAAACAGCATTTTCTGACCAGTCACACAGCGGCTCCTCACCTGATGACCCAGAAGGGGGCGGGGCTCCGGCTCTCTGCCAGTTGGTGGCTTCAGCTGCCAATCTTCTGATGTAAACCTCATCAGCGTCCAACAGGATGTTCTCTGGTTTGATGTCGGTGTGGATGATCTTACATTTGGTGTGGAGGTAGTCTAGTCCCTGCAGCACCTGCAAATACACAGCCGAGTCCAAGTCACCAAGTCAGAATCATCGAGTCCCTGCAGGTCAGCAAGTCAGTGCATTTACACTGTGTTTACAGTGTTTAGTGTTTACAGTGTGTTTACAGCGTGTTTACAGTGTGTTTACAGTGTTTTTAGTGTTTACAGACTGTTTACAGTGCATTTACAGTGTCTACAGTGTTTGCAGTGTTTACAGTGTGTACAGTGCGCTTACAGTGTTTACAGTGCGCTTACAGTGCGTTTACAGTGTTTACAGAGTGTTTGCAGTGTTTAGAGTGTGTACAGTGCGCTTACAGTGTTTACAGTGTGTACAGTGCACTTACAGTGTGTACAGTGCACTTACAGTGTTTACAGTGCGCTTACAGTGTTTACAGTGTGTACAGTGCATTTACAGTGTTTACAGTGCGCTCACAGTGTTTACAGTGCATTTATAATTTTTACAGTGCATTACCTGTCTGATGATGGTCTTCACACACACCAGAGGAAGCCCCATATAGTTTGACTTGATGATCCACTTTAACAGCTGATGACCCAAAACCTCCAGAACCATGCAAACATCTGGGAGATGCTGAGGAAACTACTGACACAGGTGGACAGACAGGTAGACAGACATGTACACAGGCAGGTGGACAGACAGGTAGACAGGCAGGTAGACAGGCAGGGAGACAGGCAGGGAGACAGACAGGTGAAGGATACGCACTCCATTGACTCCTGAGATTTTGAAATCGTCAATAAGTTGGACGATGGTTTCCCTGTAGGGGTCAGAGGGGTCGCTGTCTCTCACCTGGACAGACAGAGAGACAGGTCACCTGAGCTCACCTGAGCTCACCTGAGTTGTGGTCGTACAGGTGAGGAAGATAAAACACTCACACATCGCAGCAGTTTAATCTCGTCCAGTGCCGTCTCGGTGTAATGAGGAGCGCTCTTCACCACCTTCAGTGCCACGAAACGCTTCTTCCTGAACACAAACATTCACATCATGTGACACCAGAGTCATGCTGCCGTGTCTTTTCCTATATTTACATGTGGTAAATGTCAGGCGTGTCATACTGCAGGTCCCAGCAGAGCCACACGGTGGAGAAGTGTCCCCAGCCCAGCTTCCTGACCACGTGGTACCTCCCGTTGAACAGGTCGCCAATCTTCACCGGGTAGTAACCGCCTGCAACAGACAAAAAACATAATTGATTAGAGACGGTCATGATTCACCATTAATCAATTCATTAACTGATCACAAATATATGAACCTATCAGACAGCAGATGAAGGATATGAAAAGGCTCCTTAATCACATGAGCCTCTGGGTTGAAGGAACATTGTCCCAGTAAACTCTGCCGTTAAATACAGAATGCTTGGCTGGAACCCATTAACTTTAAATCCATGAAAGTCTTTGTCATGGTGCCCATTGCTGCTAAACTTATCCAGGTCCTGCTGACCGTAGGAGCTTCAGTAGAAACCAGATGGACTTCTCTGGAAGACGTTTCAAGAAACGTCTTCCAGAGAAGTCTGTCTGGTTTCTACTGAAGCTCCTACGACTAAAAGGTGATGTAGGAAGAGCATTCTCACATCAGCTCAGGTTGGAGGTCATTAACCTCATCAGAAGTCTTTGTCATGTGCCCGTTGCTAGCTAAACTCCCACAAAGCTCTCTGCTTTAACATGAACTGTAGTCTGAGTGATGCCTCCTCTGGTCTGCAACAACCAGGAACTGCAGCTGATCTATGGTACTTAAAGTGTGTATTATCTAAAACATGTTTTAAAAGACATTGAATCTATGCGTCTGATACTAAGAAATAAATAAGTCAGATTGGATCGGGGCCATATAAACTTGATCATCTTGATCGGTGACTGTTATAGATAAAAACAGTCCAGTTAACTGTAGGTGCTGAGAGCTATTCATCCCTCAGGACTGATCATTGGCAGAAGTATTGATGATCAATAAGCTCATAAAACATTCCTCTGATGGACCGACCTTTGCAGTAGTCTGACGGGTCCTCCTGCTCCTCGTCATCGGAGCCCAGCAGCTGTGCAGGAGGCGGGGTGAACTCAGCGGGGGGTGGGCTCAGTGGTGGATGGGGCGTGGTCAATTGTTGGGTGGCTGATGACATCACAGGAGGCAGACCAATGGGAGGGCCCAGAGGGTCGAGGGATCGCAGGAAAGAAGCAGGGGAGGTGCAGAGGGGGGAGTAGAGGTGGGAAGAAGTAAAGGTCACTGAGGTCAGCAGGAAGGGGTCCGGGTAGGCGGGGCTTAACGGAGGGGTGGGAGGAGCTTTGGACAATACTGATGTGGAGTCAGAGGCATTGTGGGTAATGCTGTGAGGTGAGGCTGGAGGTGATTTGACAAGAGTCCTATGAGGCGATCTGAAAGAATTCTGGGTAATTATTTGGCTAACAGTTGGTGGTGAGTGACTGCAACTGTGGGCGGGGCTTAGTGTCATGGTAGGAGGTGATTGGCTGAAGAACAGTGAGGTTTGGAGGGTGTTGTCAGGAGGAGGCGGAGCTACAGGTGGGTTTATTGTATCTGCAGCGGGTGGTGTGTGATGGGGGGATGGTGACGGGGTTCTGGGGGCAACCTGAGGGGGCAACGGGGTAGGTTTTATGGGTGATGGGGTGGTTTCACTGGGGTCATCTGGACGTGCTGGTGGGTTTCCTTGTGCAGGGCTGGTTTCTAGAGTGCTCTGGGGCAGATGGACAGTCTGGGGGTAACTCTGTGGAGATGCTGAGGGCAGTTGGGAGTAACTCTGTGGAGGTGTTTGGTGCAACTGGGGGTAACTCTGTGGAGGTGTTTGGGGCAGTTGGGGGTAACTCTGTGGAGGTGTTTGGGGCAGTTGGGGGTAAATCTGTGGAGGTGTTTGGGGCAGCTGGGGGTAACTCTGTGGAGGTGTTAGGGGCAGCTGGGGGTAACTCTGTGGAGGTGTTGGGGGCAGCTGGGGGTAACTGTGTGGAGGCAGGCTGTCATCAACGTTCAAACTCTGGAGGTCACAGATGTCATCAGGCCTGAAACAATAACAAAGACGGAACATGAAGCTTCAAACCAGCAAAATTCCTCAACAGTTACTACTACAGACGGGTGTAAATGCAATGGGTTCCATGGATCCAGAACAGAACCAGATCTGGATCAGGTGTGAGACACATTATCAGAGCTAGAACAGTTTATTTTCCTAAACATTCATACAGTTCTTTATGGGATCCAACCTGCGTCTCTGTTAACTCCACCTGCTCACATTGGAACACCATTAGAACACCACTGGAGCACCACTGGAACTCCAGTAGAACACCACTGGAATACCACTAGAACACCACTGGAATTCCACTGGAACACCACTAGAACTCCAGTAGAACTTCAGTAGAACTCCACTGGAACTAGGGCTGCAACTAACGATGAATCGTCTGAGCACAATACATCATCAAAAGCCGAAGTGAGCATGCAATGACGTATCGTGCTCAGACGATTCATCGATTCTTCGTTAGTTGCAGCCCTAACTGGAACAGCACTGGAGCACCACTGTAATACCACTGGAATGTCACTGGAACTCCACTAGAACACCATTGGAACACCGCTGGAACACCACTGGAGCACCACTGGAACATCACTGACAATAAAGGTTTTTCAAACCACCAGGTGGGACGTCAGGGTCACACTGATTAACATGTAAACAAACCAAACTGAGATCAAAACAGAACCTCAACTCTGTGGACTGAGGTCACCATGATCACACACACTGCTGCATGAAACACACAACATGGATCACATCACACACACACACACACACACACACACACACACACACACACACACACACACACACACACACACACACACACACACACACACACACACACACACTGACCACACACACACTTCAATCTATTTTGGTGTTCAGGCAAACCTCAACAATGTCTATGACTCAGAGATGCCATGGAGAGCAGCTGTGAATGTGAGTGTGTGTGTGCGTGCGTGCGTGCGTGTGTGTTGTGGGATCATGGTTCAGGTTCTGCTTCTATTCTTGGACTGAGTCTCAGTGGGTCTATTCCTGTCAGCAGAAACTGTGTGACTCGTTGAGTCCGTCAGAAACCAGCTGATCACCTACAGTAAACACAATCTGATTCAGCAAACTGCTTCTTCTGTCGGTCTGTTGCTGCAGAGGAACCCTGAGGAACCCCGAGGAACCCTGAGACAGAACTCGGAGATATTTTCTGTCAGGGGGACTCAGTTAGAATGATGGAAAGCAGAGAAGAGCAAAAGTCAAATTTCTCTGATTTCTTATTGTACAAAGATTACAAAACACTGCCTGCAGTTCACCTGAAGTGAGTCTGAACATTGGTCAGAGCAGAACCCACACAGAACTAGCTAAATGGTCGGTTCAAGTGGATTTAAATGAGACACTGAAGTGGTTCTAATGGAACACCAGGATGATCTGTTCACATCCTGATTGTTTTTTCCTGTTTTAAAGCCAGCAGCAGGTTCTGGGCTTCAGAAGGTCCAACGGTTCTCTGCTTTAGTTCCACTTAGTAAAGGAGTGAAGAACAAACTGGTTGGTTGTAATGTGTGAATATGAGACTGGTTCTACCTTCATACTGTAAATATTTCCAGAGTTCCAGGTCCTTGAAGTCCATAGAAGAGAACGTCCCCTGGAGAAAGTTCTAGAGTAGACCTACCGACAACTGTCCAGTTGTCGGTAGGTCTACTCTAGAACTTCCTCCAGTTGTCAGGTCTACTCTAGAACTTTCTCCAGTTGTCAGTAGGTCTACTCTAGAACTTTATCCAGTTGTCGGTAGGTCTACTCTAGAACTTTATCCAGTTGTCGGTAGGTCTACTCTAGAACTTCCTCCAGTTGTCAGGTCTACTCTAGAACTTTCTCCAGTTGTCAGTAGGTCTACTCTAGAACTTTCTCCAGGAGACATTCTCCTTTCTTGGTTCCTTCCTTGGTTCTTTAAGTTCAGCCACACTTAGAACATTCAGAACTGAAGAATTTCAGGTTCTTGAAGTCCACAGAGGAGAACATCCCTTGTAGAAAGTTCTAGAGGATACCTACCGACAACTGTCCAGTTGTTGTGTAACTCTGTATGTTTTTCTTATATGTGTGGGACAACAGATGGAAATTAGCCTTGAGCTAAATCCGGTTTATTTACTCCAACCTGGTGTAAATTAATGAGATTGTACGTTCATTAATATGTGCTGTCCGTCCCAATAAATTAAGAAATGAAATTAACTGGTCTGAATAAGAAACTAAAAGATTATCTGGGCTCTGAAGGTGGTTTGATGCCGCCGATTTCTTAAAAGACAGAAGTATTCTAACGAAATCCTGATTCATGGTTTAATTCATGTTCTACATGAATGCGGTGACAGAAACAGACAGAGTGAGAGAGTGACTCACTGGGAAAGACACACACACACACACACACACACACACACACACACACACACACACACACACACACACACACACACACACACACACACACACACACTAAATATAGCCTGAGGGTCTGAGTGTGTTACTGTGTGTTATTGTGTCGGTGTGTGTTGGTATCTGCCGGGTTCTTACCGGTTCTCGTCTGCTCGGACCCTCCGGTGCTTCTTGCCTCTCCGCCGGTGTTTCTTTCCGGAGGCAGCAGAGTTTCCAGGTCCAGAACCGACTGCTGCTGAGGAACAACATCTGCGTTAAACAGGTTCAATCATTCACCAAAGTCCATTTAAAAAAGGTGCCAGTTTATGAGGAAGCTGCTATCCAGACCTGAGGGTTAATATATAACATCTAACTAATGATGGTGGAACAGTTTAACATGTTATTTAGCTGTTCTATTATTAATATACATAATAATATATATGTTATATATTCTATCTAACTAATGATGGTGGAACAGCTGACCAAAGGAACATCAGTCATTTATTCTACTACAGAACCAAACCAGCTGTCATTAATAAAACATTCATAACTCCTCCTTTTCATCCTCCTCCACCCTGTTAAATCTCAGACTGACACCTGTTGACAGGTACCTGTCTCCGCCCTCCAGTTCAGCCAGAACACACACACGAGGCTCTGAGGTTCTGACTATTAAACCGAATTTTCCTCATGCAGTTCTGGCGCAGGGGAGGATGCAGTAATTCAGAAGTAAAGTTCAGATTTAAGTTGATCAGAAATCAGCTGGAAGTTCAGTCATGCGCCGATTTAATCAGCAGAGTTTAGTAGAAGGAAACTGCGGTTCGGTTCCTGCCCGTAGAACCGGACTGCTGAGGAGGCGGAACTGATTCAATATCAGATCTTTTAAATGGAGTCTGACAGAGATGTTTAGCTGAACCTCCGTGTGTGTCACAGCCTGGTACCGTTAGCTACTGCTAGCCTGCTTAGCAAGTCCAGCTGTGGCTTCACGGCACCGGGTCACCGAACCGGAACATGGCTGGCTCACCTATCAACATGTCGGCTCCCGGTCCTCCTACCGAACCGGGTTGAAGCGTCTCTCCCGGCCCGGTTAGCAGAGCTCTGCCGGTTCTGTAGCCTTCTGTATCCGCCGGAGCTTCACCAGATCCAGCCGCTGAACCCCGGAGACAGTCCGGCTGGAGGAGGTTCCGAGGATCCAGACAGTGACCCGGGTCAGCGCGTGGCACCGTTAGGTCCGTTAGCACCGTTAGTACCGTTAGCTGCGTTAGCCCGTTATCTCCGTTAACAGCTGACGGGCTGCTGTCAGTTAGCTGTTAGCTGCTAACTCCAGCGGCTCTACCTTCAGGGTCCGGCCCGGCTCGGTGCCGCTCTGTGCCGGGTCAGTATAAAGTCAGTCCCGGTTGTGTACCAGGTCAGCACCGGCTGTAGCGGGTGCACGCGGTCATTGAGTGTCTCGGTCCGTTCATGGACTCAACAGCTGCTGACACCGGACACCGGCTTGTGCGCATGCGTAGTGACCGGCCACGCTGAGACGAGCTAAACTGGGAACAGATTAATAATAATAATAATAATAATAATAATAATAATAATAATAATAATAATAATAATAATAATAATAATAATAATAATAATAATAATAATAATAATAATAATAATAATAATAATAATAATAATAGTAGTAGTAATAATAATAATAATAATAATAATAATAATAATAATAATAATAAATACATTATGATAGCGATTTAGGCCTGCACAGTGGATCAGTGGTTAGCACTGTCACCTTGCAGCTAGAAGATTCCTGGTTCGTGTCCCGGCCTTCCTGGGATGTTCCTGCATGGAGTCTCCATGTTCTCCTGTTCATGGTGGGTTTTCTCCAGGTTCTCCAGCTTCCTCCCACAGTCCAGAAACATGCTGAGGTTAACTGATGATTCTAAATTGTCTGTAGGTGTGAATGTGAGTGTGATTGTCTCTATGTGTAGCCCTGTGATAGACTGTTACCTGTCCAGGTGAACCTGTGATAGACTGTTACCTGTCCAGGTGAACCTGTGATAGACTGTTACCTGTCCAGGTGGATGGATGATAGTGATCTACAAAATACATTTGAACTGAAAAGAAATGAAATTCAAACTGACTGTGAAGCTGAGGAGCTAATGATGGAGTTTTAATACTAAATTAATTAAAAACGTAAGTATGATGAACATGTACATTTTAAACAATATAGAGAAAAATTAAATTAAATTCACTCTGACCAGTCTGGCTGAGGAGCTAAACTGGGGCAGAGAATAAAGGATTACAATACTGAAAATGAATTCAAAATAAATTATGAAACAAATGATTAACATAAATTTCAAAATTACATTATTTACATTATTTAGATTATTTTAATGAAACTTTAAAAAGAATCGTAATCAAAAAATAAAATAGAATCTAATTTATTCAAACATTACTAATGGAGGATCAATAATTATACTAAAAATCCTAGAAATAAATAGAATTAGTTTTAGAATTTGCTGTAAATGTTACTGAACCAGCTGCATGTGTCTCTGGTTCCGTTCTTCATCTGGGTTCCTTCATGTGGATAATAAAATTCTGCTGTCTTTAGCTTTAACCTTTTCTCTATGAAATTTTAATGTAAATTATTCTAACTGATTTTGTAATGAAATTCTAATTGTAACAAATCTTTATTATTGTTATTATTATTATTGATCCTCTCCACTTAACTAACTTTATCAGTTTAAATTTAATTTACTATTTCATATAAATTTTCATCCACTTAAGCTCCAGTTCTACATTAATGAATGCTAATTGAACTTAAATCGCTAGTGTTGTTCCTCCTCCCCTCCTGGCTCTGCTCCGCCCCCTGGTGGACACAGGAAGTTCTTACATTCATCACAGTCTCTGAACGCATCATCGGTGACATCAGAGCAGCATCATGATGACTCGACGCAGCAGAGACGTGTTAAAATTAAAACTTTATTTTTTACATCATACAAACTGTGTTTGGCCTCCTGCCTTTTCACAATAAAAGCGCATTTCCATTGCAGACCGACTCGCCTTCATCATCATCATCGTCATCAGACAGTATTTACAGGCACATTTACACAGTTAGCAAACTGTACACAGTCAGTAGAAAAGCTTCTCTCAGCTCATCATCATTATGTTTTTAAACTTTTATTCCCTTGTAGAAAAAATGATGCAGTAACAAACAGAGCTCGACCAATCAGAGCTCAGGATCCAACTGTACACAGGTCAGGTGACATCCGCATCATCAGTGACACGGCAGCGGTTAAGCCCCGCCCCTCATCTTTAAAAATAAACAAAGAAAATTATGTGAAGAAGCAGCACCATCATCATCATCATCATCACACGCATGCAGAATTTATTCTGAAAGAACTACGACTACGGGTCGAACACAGGCTCAAAAAACACGCAAGGCAAAACACAGTCCGAATATCAGGAGAGAAGAAGAAGAGTCCAGCAGGAGGACTTGATCAGGGTTCTGGTTCTGATCTGCAGCAGAGACCACCGTCTGACTGTTTACTGTCTGCTGGGTCCAGTCCAGCTACCGTCCATTTACATACAGCACAAGTCCAAGGGGGTCCAAGAGGGTCCAAGAGGGTCCAGAACAGTCCAAGAGGGTCCAGGAGGGTACCGAACAGTCCAAGAGGGTCCAGGAGGGTCCAAGAGGGTCCAGGAGGGTCCAGGACGGTCAAGATAGGTCTACAACTATCCAGAACAGTCCAGAAAGGTCTAGAATAGTCGAGGAGACTCCAGGAAGGTCAAAACAGGTCTAGAACTGTCCACAACAGTCCAAGAAGGTCTACAACACTTGATTAGGGTCCAGGAAGGTCCAGGACAGACAGGACAGGTCTAGACCAGTCCAGAACAGTCCAGGAAGGTCTAGTAGAGTCAAGGAACTTCCACAACAGTCCAGACCCAATAAGGAGGGTCCAGGACCAACAAGGTCAGTCCAGGACAGTCAAGGAGGATCTAGGATGGTCCAGCAAGGTCCAGGATAGTCAAGACAAGTCTAGACCAGTCCAGGGAGCTCTAGAACAGGCCAGGACAAATCAGGAAGGTCCACAATGGTCAAGGAGGGCCAAGGATGGTCCAGGAAAGTCTGGAACAGTTCAGGAAGGTCGAGAACGGCCCAAGAAGTGTCGTATTAGTCAGAGATGAACACTGTGGTTCACAGAGAGCAGGACAACGTAACAGCTACAACGACATGGTTGCTGTGGAGATACAGCATATAACGTCAGGCTGAATCCAAACGTCCTGACAGACGTCGACTCGTCAAACCACTGGGACTGTGACCCTGTTGACTGGCGCTGCTTCACAGAGACTGATATGTGTAAATCTGGATCATCGAACTCAGTCCGACTGGTTCTAACTGGTTTTATTGCTGGTTTTCTCTGGTGAGGACTGTTTGGACTCAGCCCGTCAGACAGTTCAGCACTCTGAAAACCAAAACAGGAAAACTAGAACACAGGTTAGCTCTCAGGGTTCCAGTGTGTTGATGTTTCTGGTTCTAAAATAATTTTATCTCCCATGATGCACTAGGACATTCAATCAATAAGCTGCTGTCAGAGCAGACAGCGCCACCAAGCTGCAAGAGTGAAGGCACAGCTGGGATAAATAGTATAAATAGGACTTACAGTATGTACACACAATAAGTTAGTAACTAGCAAACACACACACACGCTTTAGCTCCGCCCACAGATTGTTTTCATCAGCTCGTCGTTGTTCAGCAGGTTGTATGTTTTAGTGTGACTCCGTGTTCTGTCCAACATGCTAAGACCTGATTATTTATAAAGAATACCAACAGATCTGCAGCTGGAGAATGGAGAAAACAGAGATCATCCAAGGTTGTTAAATCAATCCAACTGGACTTTAAGAAAGTTCCTTGAAGACGTTTCACCTCTCATCCAAGAGGCTTCTTCAGTTCTGGTGGTGGTTGATGCTGCCTCAGCTTATAACCTCTGTGAGGTGTGGTCAGTGTTATTCACATTCTGACGACCATTGCCAAGGCCCACCTGGCTCCTCAATGATGGTCGTTGGGAGCCAGGGAGTGAGAAAGGGGGTCGTTGAAATGCGAGTTTCACCGAGCCCTCGTATGCTAATGGTGATTGTTAGCATGAGTCACCTCACCTGAGTCATTCTGCTGAGTAGTTCTTTTGGGGAGTTTTGAAAGGACCTGATTGTAAAATGGCGAAAGATGATGTTGCAGACCACCCCCCCTGTTCAGAGATGGCTTCTCCACTTTGACATGGATGGCTTCTTTCACGCCTCTCTCAAACCATCTGTCCTCCCTGTCCAAAAACTACTCAGCAGAATGACTCATGTGAGGTGACTCATGCTAACAACCACCATGAGCATACGAGGGCTCGGTGAAACTCGCATTTCTACGACCCCCTTTGTCACTCCCTGGCTCCCAACGACCATCATGAGGAGCCAGGTGGGCCTTGGCAATGGTCGTCAGAATGTGAATAACACTGACCACACCTCACAGAGGTTATAAGCTGAGGCAACATCAACCACCACCAGAACTGAAGAAGCCTCTTGGATGAGAGGTGAAACGTCTTCAAGGAACTTTCTTAAAGTCCAGTTGGATTGATTTAACAACCTTGGATAACCATGACCTGGATGAATGAGAAACTACACAAACAGGAAACAGAGAGTTCTACAGCTGCAGGAACATCTGGACAGGTTTAAATTCACCACAAAACAACAAAGTCCTCATTTCACATAACAAATTTAAAACTGTTTCAACTAACTGGCTGTGATGACGTCTGTCTGAACCAATCAGAAACGAGTCTGATCATCTAACAGGAAGTGACCTCAGAACCACATGTTCTTCACCTTCTGATGTGGTGTTCTAAAAGGTTCTTAGTGTTTACTGGCGTTCTTTGGTTACTCCAATAAAAAATTAAAACCAGGTGGGTCCGCAAAGAACTGTCTGGAAAATTGTTCCTTAAACAACCTATTTTTGGAAAGGTTCTTTGAGGCTAACTTCAAGGTGCTTAAATTAATCATGTTTTTGTTGTTCTTTGTGTGTGCCGTTGGAAGTTCTTCAGAGAACCTCTGGCTAAAAGGTTCTTTGAAGAACTAAACGTGTTTTCAAAGCACCTCTTGCTAAAAGGTTTTTTGAAGAACTAAAAATGTGTTTTCAGTAGCATTGCTTCTACGAACCATTTCTGGTTCCAGTTACTAGAACATTATTTTTCTGTGTAACTACAGTTTGTTCTGCTCACAGTTAATGTTGAAGCCTTTGGATCTACGGTGGAAGAGAAAGACCAAGAAGAACCACAAGCAGGCTGGTCCTGGAAACGTTCCAACTCATGGCTGAACAGAGCTCCTGCTGTGGAACCATTTGGTCCGAGGTTCTGTCCTGGTTCCTATGAGGTGAGTGGACATGTGAAGAATGCTCCAGCAGACGTCACCAAGCCGAGCAGTTCAAATCAGACCTGAGAACCTGGTGAGTCGACCCGGACTCGACCTGGATGTGCGGAGGACTGGGAGGACTGGTCAGGAACTGGAGTCACACTGATATGAACGCTCCCTGATCCTGGTTCTGGTTCTGTTATTGCGTTCAGAGATCGTCAGATTCAGAGCTGCTGGTTTCAGTAGAAAATGCAAAAATACAAACTAGTCGTCTGAGCTCAGTAGATCAATAATCAATACATGTGATCAGAAGCTTTAAATTGTGCTTTTTGACTAACAGACAGCAGGGAACTCTGGGAAACGTAGTACAAGGCAGCAGGTGACGACGATGTTCCCTGATCTGATTGGTTAGATTGTCGATGTGCACCACAGGCTGGTGTCAGGGTTCTGGTTAGTTCAACGTTAGTTTAACATCAGTTTAACTGCTGCTGTGTGAAGGAATCTAAAGACCTGGGATCTCCTGAGTCTGACTATAAAAACCTCGTATGTCCCACACACACACACACACACACACACACACACACACACACACACACACACACACACACACACACACACACACACACACACACACACACACACACACACACACTCAGTAGGAAGACACAGCGCCACAGCCGTCCAATCAGATTCTCTGCCTCATCCTTCTCAGCAGGTCAGAGGTCATCAGAGGTCAGTGACTTTATTCTCCACCAGGGCGGCGACCTGCTGCAGCCGATACGCCAACTGCATCTTCTGACCAGAACTGTCCTCCTCCAGAGACATGATGACCTGACAGGCAGACAGACACAGACAGACAGACAGACAGACAGGTAGACAGGCAGACGGGCAGGCAGACAGACAGACAGACAGGCAGGGAGGTGAGATGGGTCCTTTATGGCTCAGACTTGTTGAAATAAACAGATTCATGGTCTTTATTCTCACCTGGTCGTAATACTTGTTGATGTACTTGTAGAGTTCATGAAGAGCAACGAGACTGTTCATCTCTGAGGCAAAACTCTGCAGACAGACAGACAGGCAGGCAGACAGACAGACAGACAGTATTATTATAATGTCTCCAGCATGTTTCAGTCTCTACAGGTGAGTGTTTGTTCACTGACCCCCGACAGTTCAGTCAGAGTGGAGTTCATCTCCTGATAACAGCCTGAAGCAGCGCTGTGGATGTCACTGTAGTACCTACACACACACACACACACACACACACACACACACACACACACGCACACACACACACACACACACACACACACACATAGTTATATAGGGTCACATTAGTAACCGTGCAGCTAAGTGTTTCTATGGTAACCGTGCAGCTAAGTGTTTCTATGGTAACCGTACAGCTAAGTGTTCCTATGGTAACCATACAGCTAAGCGTTTCTATGGTAACCGTACAGCTAAGTGTTCCTATGGTAACCGTACAGCTAAGCGTTTCTATGGTAACCGTACAGCTAAGTGTTCCTATGGTAACCGTACAGCTAAGCGTTTCTATGGTAACCGTATAGCTAAGTGTTCCTATGGTAACCGTACAGCTAAGCGTTTCTATGGTAACCGTACAGCTAAGTGTTACTATGGTAACCGTACAGCTCAGTGTTTCTATGGTAACCGTACAGCTGATTGTTGCTATGCTAACTGTACAGGTAAGTGTTTCTATGGTAACCGTACAGCTGAGTGTTTCTATGGTAACCATACAGCTAAGTGTTGCTATGGCAACGGGAACTTGGCGTGTTGTGTGAGCGGTGTAGCTGTCTCACCTCTCCACCAGCTGCTTGTATCGGGGGATCTCTCTGGCATACAGCAGCTTGTTGACAGGAGAGTCCTGATTGGACAAAGGGTTACCGTCAGGTCACATGACTAAAGCATAAAGCAGACAGACAGTCAGACAGACAGACAGGTCATACCCGCCCCACTTTGTGCTCCGAGGTGGTGCAGGAGTCGATGAAGGTCTGAGCGATGACTGACAGGACAGCGTCGATGCTGTCGGTCACCTGAACGTCCAGAACAAACTGAGGGTTCTTCAGGATGTTCACCCAGAACCTGAGAGGGAGACTGGAGAGGGACAGACAGGTCAGACAGACAGGTCAGAGAGAGAGACCGTCTCTGCCAGGGGTCCAGCTGTGTCTCACCTGTTGGTCTTCCAGATGTGGACTGTCTCTGGGTCATCAATTCCGTGTTTCTCAGCCATGTCGTCCAGGAAGTCGAAGAAGAACCTGACGGCGATGGGAGGAGGACGCTTCGTACTGAGGATCGCCACGAAGACGTCGTCCACAAACTTCTGCAACGTCCCCTACAGAGATATAGACAGGTGAGAGACAAACAGGTGAGAGGCAGACAGATTGGAGACAGACAGGTGAGAGATAGACAAGTTGGACACAGACAGGTTGGAGACAGACAGTTGAGGGACAGACAAGTGAAGGACAGAAAGGTAAGAGACAGACAGGTGAGGGACAGACAGGTTGGAGACATACAGGTAAGAGACAGACAGGTGAGGGACAGACCGGTGAGAGACAGACAGGTGAGGGACAGACAGGTTGGAGACAGACAGGTGAGGGACAGACAGGTGAGGGACATCCAGGTGAACTCCAGGTGTACCTTCATGGACAGCAGCCTGGTCAGGTAGATCTCAGGTATGGCCTTGGCCCTCTCTCGTTCCCTCATGCTGCTCTTCCTGTGTTTGGGGATCTCAGGATCTTCGCTGCTCTTCACCAGGTGCCACAGCCTTAGCCCCTCCTCCTCCTCCCCCTCTAGCATCGGTGTTTCTACGGCAACCACACAGAGACGGTCACCACGGCAACCAGGACGAGGACAAGGTAAAGACTACAGAGCTGTCGGTTCTGGATGGACCTATTGATCTTAAACAAGGTTCTGTTTGAATGGTGTCTAGGTGAGATATGGTTCTCCATGTCTGGACGCTGGGTTCTAGAGCTTCTACGTTGTCCTGTTTCATCCTGTTTCTACTAGATCCTAGATGTTCTAGAGGTTCTATGTTGTTGTTGTGTCAAATTTGAGTTCAGTAATTTCCAGGAGATTGTCTTTAAGTTGATGATCCTGATGGTTCGGTGCTGTTCTGGGTAACTGATGTTCTGTTAATTCTATTTTCTAGATGTTCTAGATGGTTCTAGATGGTTCTGTGTGGTTCTTACTCTCTCCTGTCTGGAACACCTGGTTGACTCCAACTCCTCCTGAACTCTGAGAACGAGGAATCAGAGCGACCGTGGCTCCATCTGGAACCTGCAGAGGACGAGAACAGGTGAACAACGAGGTGGAGAAAGGGGGCGGGGCCCAGGTGGACGCGCTGTGATTGGTCGATCATCGTTACCTTGTAGTGCTGCAGAGTGTTGAGTCGTTTCCAGCGACCCTGAACCACCGCCGTGACATCATCATCCGACAGGGTCAGGTGACCCGCCTGACCTGAACGCCATTCTGTCAGCAAACACAGAGACAGGTGAGTATGAGCTGTCTGCCAAGCACAAACAGGTGAGACAGGTGAGACAGGTGAGTACCGAGGTCCAGACTGTCGGCTGCAGGTCTCTGAGAGAACGGAGCTCCTCGATACACCTGATCCAGGATCTTATCCTTCACCTGTAGACAAACAGGTAGGTGAGAGGCAGGTCGACAGGTGAGGAACAGACAGACAGACAGGTAAGTGAGAGGCAGGTCGACAGGTGAGGAACAGACAGACAGACAGGTAGGTGAGAGGCAGGTAGATAGGTGAGGAACAGACAGACAAGTACCTACCTGTGTGATGGTGTCGGTGTCGAGCACCTTAACAGGACACGGCTGAACCTCAACGCCGTTCTTCACCAACACTGTCAGAGTCTGAGAGAGAGACAGGTACAGAAAGGTGAGACAGGTGTGGTGAGAAACAGCTGAATGAGTAATACAGACAGGTAAGAGGTGTGTTGCCGTGGTTACCATGGCACAGTAGTCGATGTCCTCTCGCAGCAGGTGGCTGTCGTTGAGCGTCCGCTTGGCTTTCCCCGTCACCACGTCCACCGGTCCTTTGTCCACCTGGTACTTTATGGCTCTGTAGAGCATATAGAGAGGCTCCCCCGCCACCTCCTGACCCACAGGGGAAACAGGTGAGACAGGTGAGACAGGCAGCAGGCAGACAGGCGGGTACACACTGACAGGCAGACAGCTACCTTCAGGAAGGAGTAGAGGCAGATGGACATCCAGTTGGTCAGCATCTTCTCAACAACCGTCTCAGTCCTGAAGATGGAGATGGACAGAAGATGAAGCAGACAGACAGAAAGGTAGACAGACAGGCAGATAGACAGACAGGCAGGCAGACAGACAGACAGACAGACAGTCAGGTAGACAGGCAGACAGTCAGACAGACAGACAGGTAGACAGACAGGTAGACAGACAGGCAGACAGACAGACAGGTAGACAGACAGGCAGACAGACGGGTAGACAGACAGACAGGCAGACAGACAGGTAGACAGGCAGACAGACAGACAGACAGGTATGCAGACAGACAGGTAGACAGACAGACAGACAGACGGGTAGACAGACAGACAGACAGGCAGACAGACAGGTAGACAGACAGACAGACAGACAGATAGACAGGTAGACAGACAGATAGACAGGTAGACAGACAGGTAGACAGGCAGACAGACAGACAGACAGATAGACAGGTAGACAGACAGATAGACAGGTAGACAGACAGGTAGACAGGCAGACAGACAGACTCTTTAACTAAACATTTATTTAACTAGGATTCACATCAAACACTGAATTGGACTGAAAACCTTTAGAACTAAAACTCTGAACCCAGACGTTGATCAGGAACTGTTGAACTGTGGAGACTCAACAGACTCCTTAAACATCTAAACTGAGGTTCTATGGTTGCATCTGAAGGTTTGTCACCGTTGGTTCTTGTGCGGTTCTGGTACGTACCGGCGCAGCATGAGTTTGGGGTTCTTGGCGACGTACTGCTGGACCAAGTCCTGCAGCAGACTCTTCATCACCTCGGTGAAGTACTCCAGCTTGTCGTGCAGAGCCATGGTGAGCAGACTGGCCACGTAGCCCCGGTCCCTCTGAGAGAAGCCCTGCTGGGCCTCCAGAGTGTGGATGAACTAGAACACAGAAAACAACGTCACCTGTACGTCCAGGTGTCACCGGACCTCACCTGTCGCCTGAAGCCCCGCCCACACGCACCCTGGTGAGGAACAGTCTGTTGTTGAGCAGGTTGTTGAGCTGCTGGAGGCCTTGTTCCACCGTCTGCCTCCGGGACTCCGGCAGGTCCAGCTGCCGGCTCAGCGGCGCTGCCTGCTGCCCGGGGAAGAACACCCTCTCTGCATAGGTCCTGTAGTCCAGCAGGGGGAGTCCTGGTCCTCCAACGTCACTGCTCAGGTCCATCATCTCTGTCATCAGGTCTGCAGGAGGAGGAGAACACAGATGTGGTCAAACAGAAACACGAGGAATCTTGCAGTTTCAACATCTTCAAGAGGTTGAACCAGCAGCAGAACACTTTCCTTCAGGGAGGAGAAGAACCTGAGAAACTCTGAAACATTTGCAGATGTTTGAATGAGGACACTTAGTTGACCTTCAGTTTGTTCAGTCTCAGTTGGTGTACCTGTGAACTCCTTGCGGCACTGATCTCCAACGTTGATCTCCAGAGTTTCCAACTGCAGTAAAACCTTCTTATAATCTCTGAGAGCCTGTTTACTTTTCCTCCTGGACAGAACCACAGAGAGCATCTGGTTAGTCAGTAACCATGGAGACAGACAGACAGACAGACAGGCAGACAGATAGACAGGCAGACAGACAGGCAGACAGACAGACAGACAGGCAGACAGACAGGCAGACAGACAGACAGACAGGAAGACAGGCAGGCAGACAGACAGACAGACAGACAGACAGACAGATAGACAGGCAGACAGACAGGCAGACAGACAGACAGACAGACAGACAGACAGACAGATAGATAGACAGGCAGACAGACAGGCAGACAGGCAGGCAGACAGACAGACAGGCAGACAGACAGGCAGACAGGCAGGCAGACAGACCGACAGACAGACAGACAGACAGACAGATAGACAGGCAGACAGGCAGACAGACAGACAGACAGATAGACAGGCAGACAGACAGACAGGCAGACAGGTATCTACCTGTACATGAGGATGATGACCAGCACTGACAGGATGATGACAGCTGCTCCCGCCCCCAAACCGATCTGAGCGGCCAATGGGACGGGAGACAGCAGAGAGTCGCTGTCGTACTGAACCAATCCCAGGTCCACCTGCAGGTTCCCCATGAACACCTGAGAGACAGACAGGTGGACAGAGGGTGAGACAGGCACAATGTGGTTATCCTGGAGCCCTGACAGGAGGACCGAAGTCCTGGTTCTGTTCCTGTCTGGTTCTGAAGAGGCTCAGGTCAGAATGATGGCTGGAGATTAGTCTTCCAGTAAAGACAGGTTTGTTTTTTTTGTTTTTTTCATTTTAGTTTTTTATTTCCTTTTCACACATATACATAAAAACAACAAACAAGTATGGGATCAGCTCATCACCAACGGGGGGCAGTTACAGTCGACTTTACAGTATTCCATTATAAAAACAAAAATGTCATTCAAATGCTGGTGTCCTTGCCTGTAAACCTATTCCATTTACTCCATTTTCGATCAAAATCATCTTTTTTAATTCTTAAACAATATGTCATTTTTTCCATCACATATATTTCCTGTACTAGATCTAACCATTGTTGATATCTAGGTGGGTCTGAAGCAAGCCAGTTTCTTGTTATGGCCTTCCTGCCAGCCGTGAGAAGAATTTTAACCAGATAGTTATCTTCCCTCAGTACAACTTTGCTTATATTTCCCAGGTATAGAGTGGAGCACTTCTTAATAATCGTATATCCAAGTACCTTATTCATCGCAGAGTTGACCTCATCCCAAAATGTCTCTATTTTGGGGCAACACCAGAAGATATGCGTATGGTTAGCATTTTTTTCACCACATTGTCTCCAGCATGTTTGCTGTTTTAGTAATTGTTTGCTTTTAAAATTTGGCGTAATAAAAAAAGTGTTACATTTTTCCAATTAAATTCTCTCCATGTAAGTGAATTTGTGGATGTCTGTTGAGTTTCACACATATGATACCATTCTTCTTCAGAGATTATGACATGCAACTCTTTTTCCCACTTATGTTTTATGTACAGTGTTGATTTATTCTGACACTCCATTATACTCTGGTAAAGTCTTGATATGACCCTTGATATTTTTTGGTTGTATGCTTTAACCATCACTGGATGAGTTACTTCTGATGTAGCCCTCTTTATCTCTTTATTGTAATATTCCCTCAACTGAAAATATCTAAACAGGTCTTGGTTCTTAAGTGCAAATCTTTTCTTTAAGTCTTCAAAACTTCTTATTTCTCCATTTTCTGTAGCAGTACAAAATGCAGTCATTCCATTTTTCTTCCACTGTTTAAATGTTGAGTCATGTAACCCGGGCCCAAATTCACTATCCAGTGTATCCACTTTAATATTTTTTGTTCCTTTTTCAATTTAAGTTGTCTGGTAAGAGCAAGCCATGTTTCTAGTGTAAATATTGTTATTGGATCAATCAAATTCCTGATATTTCCAGGGATTGTATTTTCTCCCAAGAGCGTTTGGATGTGATAGCCAGGGATGCACGTCTCAACATCTTTCCATCTTGCTACATAATTTTCATCACACCAATTGACAAGTGGTCGAAGTTGAGCTGCATAAAAGTATACCTTAAAATTAGGCAGTGCCATTCCACCTTTATTTTTTGACAATTGGAGTGTAGTGTATTTGATTCTAGCTTTCCTCCCTCCCCAAATAAACCTAGAAACTAATTTATCCCATTCTATAAACTGTTTAGGTGGTATTTCTATTGGCAGGGATTGAAATAAATATAATAACCTTGGCAAGATGTTCATTTTCACTGTATTTATCTTGCTACTAAAATCCATTGGGTATGTAGACCATCTTTCTATATCCTTTCTTATATTTTGATTGATATTGTTGTAGTTGGCCTTATACAGATTTGATATATTCTTGGTTATATGTACCCCTAAGTATCTCATTTGTTTCATGTCCCATTTGACACCATATTTATGCTTGATTTCTACTGAGGGAATGTGATTAAATGAGAGAATCTGAGTTTTTGAAAAATTTAGTTTATATCCTGCATAGTAATTGAATTTTTCTATAATTTCCATCATTCGTAGGAAGGAAGCTTCTACATCTGTCAAATATATTACCACATCATCTGCAAAAAGGCCAATTTTGTGTTCCCTACTTCCAACAGTTATACCCTTTAATTTCATATCCTGACGGATCGCTTGTGCCAATGGTTCTATATAAATGGCGAACAATGTTGGGCTAAGACAACATCCCTGTCTTGTTCCCCTCCCTAATGCAAATCTTTCAGATAACGAACCGTTCACCTTTACCCTTGCAGTAGGTTGTTGATAAATTGCCTTGACACATTTGATTGAATCTTCAGTAAAGCCAAATTTTTCCAATGTTTGGTATAAAAATTCCCAATTTACCCTATCAAATGCCTTTTCTGCATCTAGGCTTATCATAGCTGCGTTATAGCCTTCTTTTTGAATTTCATGTATGACATGTAGCGTTCTTCTAATGTTATCTTGTGTTTGTCGGCCTGATATAAATCCAGTTTGGTCTTCATCAATTAAATCTGGCATGAACTTTTCGAATCGTTTACAGATAATTGAAGTGTATATTTTATAGTCCACGTTTAGAATTGATATGGGTCGATAGTTATTACAGTTTTCCTTATCTTTGTTTTCTTTAGGGATTAGTGTTATAATTGCTTCTTTCCATGATGGGGGTGTCTTTCCTTCTTTCATAATATAGTTAAAGGTCCTATAGAGGAGTGGACTTAGCTCTTTTTGAAGTATTTTATACCACTCTATAGGAAAGCCATCACTACCTGGGGCCTTGTTTGTTTTTAACCTGCCTATTGCCTTCCCTATCTCTTCTAGTGATATTTCTGCTGTAACTGTCTTATTTTGTTTCTCTCCAATACTAGGTAGATCGAGTGTGTTTAAAAATTCTCCTATTAATTTACTGTCCACCGTTGATGTTTGTGTATATAACTCTTTATAGTACTCCTTGAAGGTATGTTCTATTTCTTTTGGTTGAGTCATCAATTTTTTTGTAATAGGGTCTTTTATTTTATTAATTGTATTGTCAGCCTGCTGTTTTCGTAATCTCCGAGCTAGTAGTCTAGTGGATTTAGGGCCCAATTCATAGTATGTCTGTTTTGTGAATCTTGCTTTTTTCTCTACCTCTTGACCCAATATCTCATCCATATGTCTCTTCAAGTCCTGTATTTGTTCATAGATCTTCTGTTCCTTATTATTTTTGTAAATCTGTTCTGATTCTTTCAAATCTAAGATCAACTTGTTATATGTTTCCATTTTGATTTTCTTCAAATATGCCGTCCTTGCAATTAACCTGCCTCTTATTACAGCCTTCAAGGAGTCCCATAATATAGATGGGTCGACCTCTCCATTATCATTTTCTTGTAGAAATCTCTTAATTGCTGATTTAATGTCATTAACGGTTGTTTTATCATTCAGTAACCCCACGTTTAACCTCCACACTGTGCCCTTCTTTCTACTATCGATTTGGATAGTTAAATATACTGCATCGTGATCTGATACATCTGCCACTCCTATTTTAGAACCTGTTACTCTATAGTAATCTCCTTTCTGCATGAAGAAGTAGTCTATCCTAGAGTGGACAGAATGCGGCACTGAGTAGTGTGTATAATCTCTTTCGAGAGGGTGCAGGTTTCTCCAAATGTCTACCATTCCTAAATCTTCAAAAAAAAGTATTGAGTAGTTTTGTTAAATGGCCTTTAGTCTTCTTTTTACTTGTATCCAGATTGTGATTTAGTACTACATTCAGATCCCCTCCACATATACAGATTCCCTCCCTTTCCATTGCAATGATATCAAATAGGGACTTGAAAAAATGTTTACTACTATCAGGGGGGGCATAAATATTTACTAGTGTCATTGGATTATTTTCCACTTTCCCCTTTACTATGATATATCTCCCATCTTTGTCTTGTATTTCTTTCAGATTTTCAAATTTAACAGAGTTTGAAATCAAGATTGCTACTCCTCTTTTGCGGTTGCCTTTGTATGAACTATAGTACGTATGTTTGGAACCAAATCCCTTTAATTTCTCATGTTCTTGTTTAGTTAAATGCGTTTCTTGTAAAAATGTAATATGCATCTTTTCTTTTTTCAGTTTTGTAATTATTTTAGCTCTTTTAATTGGATTACCTGGACCATTCACATTCAAAGACATCAGCCTAAGTCCTTGACTTTGAGTCATTAGGTTTGATTAAAGTATTTTCACTGTATCCCCTCAGTTTACAAGCAGATCTGCCATACTTCTCCTGAAACCATACTGTACACATAACAACCAATAACCGCTCTAAGAACTTGAGCAAAATAACTTCACCTGAAGAACTGTTGGACTTCCAAAAGCAGGTGTTCACCTCCCACAGCACAGTTGTGGGTTGAGGGGGCTGTCCCGTAAAATAGGGCCCCTCTGTAGTAAGGTCTGGACAATGACTCTTACACATCAACATCTTAAGAGAACTTGTGTATGTAGCTGCCGATCGTCCACCACGAATAGGACCATCAAATATGAGCAATTTTGAGGAGTGCAATTAGTCTTAAGCTAGATTGTCCATTTTTAGAATCTTGTCTTTTCATCTTAATGCACTCACGTACCTAGCATGTCCTTTATCTCCTTTGAAATTCCTGTAGTCTTAGTTTGGCCCGTTCCGCGGTGTCGGCCCCGCTGCCATGGCAACGCTCTCTGGAGCCGTTCTTCCATGCCGGTCTGGGCTGCGCCTCTCCCCGGTATCTCTACCTGTAGTCCTCGCCTGTTCAGTTCCTCTGCTGCCTCCTGTGCACTGCCGTAGGATCCGCGGACCGCTTTCCCAGTGGATTCGAATTTTCGCCAGGGGTGTCTGGAAGCGGATTCCCTTCTCTTTGAGCGCCCTTTTAATGCCGACATATTCTTTCCTTTTCTGAATTATCTCCGTGGCGTAATCGTGGTCAAAAAACAGTGGACGATTTTGATATTCGATTTTCTTTTTCCAGGCTTCCTTCAAAATCTTCTCCTTTGTTGTGTACTGTAAAAAGTTCACAACCAATGATCTCGGGGGTTTGTCAGAGTCCGGTCTTTGAATTAAAGCCCGATGGGCACGCTGTATTTGCAGGTCTGTTTCTGCTGGTAAGGATAACTCCGTTTTTAGAAGTTGTTCGATAAATTGTGGGGCAGAATTGCCCTGTACCCCTTCTTTTAGGCCGAAGATGCAGATGTTGTTCCGCCGGTTTCTCCCCTCTTGGTCTGTCAATCTGTCCTGTAGTATCCTCTGTTGTTTCAGTGCCTGAAGTAGGGCGTCTTTTACCTCCATGTTCCAACTTTCCACGTCGGCCACTCTTTGTTCGGCTCCATCCAGTCTAGCTGTTTGTTTTGCTAGCTCGTTTGCCGTTGCCGTGAGCTTTTGGTTAACATTTTTCATAAAGTCCTCGAGTTCTTCCTTCATTTCTTTTTTTATTTCTTCTTTGAATGTAGTTAACTCCGTTTTTAGCTCACTTTTAAAGTCTTGAATTTCCCTGACAATGTCTTTCAGACCTGCTCGTATCATATCTGTAGCTTCAGCTTCCGCATGTTCCGGCTCAGCCGCGTCTGTTTCAGACATGTCTCCTCTGTGTTTCTCCGTCAGTTCGAGTTGTTCTGCCAGGTTTTTAGTAGTTTTTGTCCTTCTTGTTCTCCCTCCCCTTTGCATCTCTAATTCGAAACCATTATTTGAGTTTTAGCTTTGAATTTGGGGAATTTTATCGAGTGTTGATCGGGAGCTAATCGTTTATGCTGCCATATTGGGCTGGCTCATTCCCGGAAGTCAAAGACAGGTTTGTTTTAATGACCAAAATAAGACAATTTAAATCTGAAACGGTAAAAGAACCACAAACAGATGCAAATAAACAAAATAGTGGCAACAAGCAACCAAAAGATGATGCATGAAAGAACAAAAAATCCATCCATCCATCCATCCATCATCCATCCATCCATTTTCTTCCTCTTATCCGGGGTTGGGTCGTGCAGGCAGCAGATGAAGCAGGTCATTTCAGACGTTCCTCCTCCCAGCAACACTTTCCAGCTCTTCCTGGAGGATCCTGAGGTGTTCTCAGGCCAGATGAGATACATAATCCTTCCAGAGGGTTCTGGGTCTACCTCGGGGTCTCCTCCCAGGAGGACGTGTTCAGAAAACCTCCAAAGGAAGTCTCCCTGGAGGATCTGAATCAGGTGTTCAAACCACCTCCACTGGTTCCTTTAGAGGTGAAGGATCAGCAGCTCTACTCTGAGCTCCCTCTGGATGTCTGAGCTTCTCCCCCTATCTCTAAGGCTGAGTCCAGACACCCTACGGAGGAAGCTCATTTCAGACGCTTGTATCCACGATCTCATTCTTTGGGTCACTATCCAGAGCTCATGACCATAGGTGAGGGTTGGAATGTAGATGGATGGTAAACTGAGAGCTTCTCCTTGAGGCTCAGCTCCCTCTTCACCACAACAGTTTGGTACAACGTCTTCATTACTGCTGACGCTGCACCAATCCTCCTGTCTGAGTGGAGTGTAGCGCTCAGACACAGTCCTCTTCAGCTGAAAACCCTCCCTCATACAGAAGAAAAAGGAAGACCAAATTGATGTCCTTGTGGTTGACAACAGATCTGGTATGCACAAAGCTGCTTTGCTGGAGATGCTGTTCCCTCCACTGGTGGAAGGCCCAGGCATCAGGGTGGGATGGACCAGAAGGACAGCTATGGTGGAGCACAAGATAAACCCTGACCCTCAAGTACCCCACTGAGCACGGTCACCAACTGAGATGACATGGAGAAGATCTGGCATCACACCTTCTCCAGTGAGCTGAGAGTCGCCCCGAGGAGCACCCAGTCCTGCTCACAGAGGCCTCCTGAACCCCAAGGCCAACAGAGAAAAGATGACCCAGATGATGTTTGAGACCTTCAACACTCCTACCATGTATGTGTGTAGTGCCTGTATGCCTCTGTTCGTACCACTGGTGTTGTCATGGTGATGGTGTGAACTCCACTGTGCCCATCTGTGAGGGCTACGCTGTGCCCTGACCCTGGCTGGCAGCAACCTCACAGATGACCTCATGAAATCCCGACTGAGGGCTTCCAGCTGAATATGAGATTGTGGGTGACATTAAGGAGAAGCTGTTCTACGCTGCACTGGACTTGGAGCTAGAAATGGGAACTGCTGCCTCTTCTTCATCCTGAAGAACTACGAGCTGCTGACGGACAGGTCAGAAGATCAGAGTCAGATAGAGGAGGAACGACTAAAACGTGGATCTAATCAATCACAGAGAGGTTACATGGTGTGTGTTACTGTGTGTTACTGTGTGTTACTGTGTGTGTTATTGTGTGTGTTACTGTGTGTGTTACTGTGTGTTACTGTGTGTTACTGTGTGTGTTATTGTGTGTGTTACTGTGTGTTATTGTGTGTGTTACTGTGTGTTACTGTGTGTGTTACTGTGTGTGTTACTGTGTGTTACTGTGTGTGTTACTGTGTGCTACTGTGTGTTACTGTGTGTTACTGTGTGTGTTACTGTGTGTTACTGTGTATTACTCTGTGTTACTGTGCGTGTTACTGTGTGTTACTGTGTGTGTTACTGTGTGTTATTGTGTGTGTTACTGTGTGTTATTGTCTGTTACTGTGTGTTATTGTGTGTTACTTAGTGTTATTGTGTGTTACTGTGTGCTATTGTGTGTTATTGTGTGTGTTACTGTGTGTTATTGTGTGTTACTGTGTGTTATTGTGTGTTACTGTGTGTGTTACTGTGTGTTTTTGTGTATTATTGTGTGTGTTATTGTGTGTGTTACTGTGTGTGTTACTGTGTGTTATTGTGTGTGTTACTGTGTGTTACTGTGTGTGTTACTGTGTGTTACTGTGTGTTACTGTGTGTGTTACTGTGTGTTACTGTGTGTTACTGTGTGTGTTACTGTGTGTTACTGTGTGTTACTGTGTGTGTTACTGTGTGTTACTGTGTGTGTTACTGTGTGTTACTGTGTGTGTTACTGTGTGTTACTGTGTGTCATTGTGTGTTACTGTGTGTTACTGTGTGTGTTACTGTGTATTACTGTGTGTGTTACTGTGTGTTATTGTGTGTGTTACTGTGTGTTATTGTCTGTTACTGTGTGTTATTGTGTGTTACTTAGTGTTATTGTGTGTTACTGTGTGCTATTGTGTGCTATTGTGTGTGTTACTGTGTGTTATTGTGTGTTACTGTGTGTTATTGTGTGTTACTGTGTGTGTTATTGTGTGTGTTACTGTGTATTATTGTGTGTTACTGTGTGATATTGTGTGTTACTGTGTGTTACTGTGTGTTTTTGTGTGTTATTGTGTGTGTTACTGTGTGTGTTGTGTGCTACTGTGTGTTATTGTGTGTTATTGTGTGTTACTTAGTGTTATTGTGTGTTACTGTGTGTCATTGTGTGCTACTGTGTGTTACTGTGTTATTGTGTGTTACTGTGTGTTCTTGTGTGTTACTGTGTGTTATTGTGTGTTATTGTGCGTGTTATTGTCTGTTATTGTGTGTTATTTAGTGTTATTGTGTGTTACTGTGTGCTATTGCGTGTTATTGTGTGTGTTACTGTGTGTTACTGTGTTACTGTGCGTGTTATTGTGTGTGTGTTACTGTGTATTATTGTGTGTTACTGTGTGATATTGTGTGTTATTGTGTGTTAGTGTGTTATTGTGTGTTACTGTGTGTGTTATTGTGTGTGTTACTGTGTATTATTGTGTGTTACTGTGTGTTACTGTGTGATATTGTGTGTGTTACTGTGTGTTACTGTGTGTTTTTGTGTGTTATTGTGTGTGTTACTGTGTGTGTTGTGTGTTACTGTGTGTTATTGTGTGTTATTGTGTGTTACTTAGTGTTATTGTGTGTTACTGTGTGTCATTGTGTGCTACTGTGTGTTACTGTGTTATTGTGTGTTACTGTGTGTTCTTGTGCGTTACTGTGTGTTATTGTGTGTTATTGTGCGTGTTATTGTCTGTCATTGTGTGTTACTTAGTGTTATTTTGTGTTACTGTGTGCTATTGTGTGTTATTGTGTGTGTTACTGTGTGTTACTGTGTGTTATTGTGTGTTACTGTGTGTGTTATTGTGTGTGTGTTACTGTGTATTATTGTGTGTTACTGTGTATTATTGTGTGTTACTATGTGTTACTGTGTGATATTGTGTGTTATTGTGTGTGTTACTGTGTGTTATTGTGTGTTACTATGTCTTACTGTGTGTTATTGTGTGTTATTGTGTGTGTTACTGTGTGTGTTGTGTGTTACTGTGTGTTATTGTGTGTTACTGTGTGTTATTGAGTGTTACTTATTGTTTGTGTGTGCTACTGTGTGTTATTGTGTGTTATTGTGTGTGTTACTGTGTGTTACTGTGTGTTATTGTGTGTTATTGTGTGTGTTACTGTGTGTTGTGTGTTATTGTGTGTTATTGTGTGTTACTGTGTTATTGTGTGTTACTGTGTGTTCTTGTGTGCTACTGTGTGTTATTGTGTGTTATTGTGCGTGTTATTATCTATTATTGTGTGTTACTGTGTGTTATTGTGTGTTACTTAGTGTTATTGTGTGTTACTTACTGTTATTGTGTGTTACTGTGTGTTATTGTGTGTTATTGTGTGTGTTATTGTGTGTTATTGTGTGTTACCTTCAGACTGGGCAGGTCGCTGCTCTCCTCCACACTCATTGGTTGGATCTCTGGAGGTTCACAGTACAGGTGAGTGCTGTCCAGGGTCTTCACCTGACACTCCTGGTCTCCGAGCCGAGCCGTCACCTCCTGCCGGGACATGGCTCTGGTCAAGTCCAGACCCTGAAGGACGGCACCAGGACACAGGGTCAGACGGTTTACTGGGTCCACCGGGTCAGAACATCTGGGAGTCGGTTACTAACCTCCACAGCGATCACTCCTCCAGGTTTGAACCGGTATGGAACATCTGGAGCCTCACGGTTCAGGGGGAACAACTCCGGGTTCGGATAGTAGGAGAAGCTCTTACCCTGAGAGACACGACAGGCAGTCAGTCAGACAGGCAGACAGACAGACAGACAGGCAGACAGACAGGCAGACAGACAGACAGGCAGGCAGACAGAGAGACAGACAGACAGGCAAACAGACAGGCAGACAGGTACACAGACAGGCAGACAGGCAGACAGACAGACAGACAGGCAGGCAGACAGACAGGCAGACAGGCAGACAGACAGACAGACAGGCAGGCAGACAGACAGGCAGATAGGCAGACAGGCAGACAGACAGGCAGACAGATAGGCAGACAGACAGACAGACAGACAGGCAGGCAGACAGGTAGACAGATACCTTGATGCTCTCATAGTGGACCCTGACGTTGTCCAGCTGGAACCAGATTCCTTTAACTTTGAGTTCAGGGGACACGGTGGGGGTGAGACAGGTCATCTGAGAGGAAGACAGGACGGAGCAGCGCTCTGACACCTGGGAGGCAGACAGACAGGTCAGAGCAGGTAGAGAGACAGGTACGTATATCTTCAGTAACCGGAGCTCGTCTCTGATTGGATGTCTGTCCCACCGTTGTCATGGTGCTGTTGAAGACCAGCTGCTGCTTGGCGGTGAGCAGAGCCAATTGTCTTCTCCGTTTCACTCTCTGGACCTCCACAGGCTCCACCCACACAGCTATGATTGGCTGCTGCACCACGTCCAGGTTCCTACCCGTCACCATGACGATGCGGCCGCCGCTGAGGACAGGAAGACAACACCATATTAGGACATACAGGTAGAGACCCTCAGCAACGGTGGCTTGTAGTTGGTTCTTACGCATAGAAGCTCTCTGCAGGTGCCGCGTCGGTGATGACGGGGTCATCAAGGTAACGGAAGGAGACGTCCGGGACGGTCCGCTCAGCTTTACCGAAGAAAACACGAACTAGGACGCCACCAGTCCGATTACTGGGACCAGTCCGGCACTCCAACTGGGTGTCATTCACCTCGTCCACTCTGAGACAAGGAGACAGTTCAGTACAGTAGTAGTACTCGTAGTAGTGGGGACAGGATTAGTAGTACTACTGGTAGTACTAGTACTCACATGTAGCAGGGCTGGGTACCCACGAAGGCGCTCAGGTCGGATGTTTGTCCCGTCAACAGCTGGCGTCCTCTGATGGTCAGTCTGGTTCCTCCAGAAACCGGACCTCGATCAGGAACCAGATCCAGCAGCTGAGGGTCCTGAACAGACCGATCAATCAGACGGGATCAATCAGACCGGATCAATCAGACCGGATCAATCAGACCGGATCAATCAGTCCAGAAGCTTTAAAGTTGTGTTTTATCATCCCTGTTTCTCAGGTTGGATCCAGGTTCTAGTGGGACAGAACTGAACTCTGACCAGGTTCTCCTGATCCAGGTTCTCCTGATCCAGGTTCTCCTGATCCAGTAGATACATCCTCAGATCTGTTCATCAGAGGACTCAGCAGGGAGACAGTCCAGTTCTGGTTCTGTCAGGTACAAGAACTGCTCAGCTGGACTGAAGTGAATTGCAGGGGCCTCTGGTGTAGATGAGTTCTGGACCTGATTGGTTCTGGTTGGACCTAACTGGACCTGGTTAGACCTAATCAGACTCGGTTGGACCTGACTGGTTCTGGTTGGTTCTGGTTGGACATGATTGGTTCTGGTTGGTCCTGATTGGTTCTGGTCTGCATGTGTCTTTTGAACTGAGTCTTACCTGATAGGTGAACATCTGCATTGACCTCCCAGGGGGAGTCGTTCCCATGGTAACCAGGACAGGACCCTCCTTCTGCCTCCCACTGGGCTGCAGCTCACACACAACCCTAACACACACACACACACACACACACAGATTGTAAGTGTGTGTGTGTGTGTTGTGGTCAGCTGATCAAGAGGACATGCCTCCTGCTGATGTCAGCTGCTCACCTGGTGGAGATCAGGTATCCTTCAGGCTGAGGCAGACATTGGACACCTGCCACTGTGACTCCGCCCACCACATCCTCAAACCTCATCCCCAGGTTGGACCCTGTGATGGTCACCAGGACTCCACCCTCCAGAGGCCCAGAGACAGGCAACACCTGCGGACAGGTGGACAGTTAGAGCATTTCCATGGCAACAGGATGGACAGACTGATGTGGAGACTCACCTGTATGACCTGAGGAGGCGGGCAGGTGTCTGTCGGTTCGCTGAGACAGGACTGGTTGTAAACGCAGCTGGGGGCGGGGCTACCTGGACACCACACGCAGCCGTACTCCTCAGGTACCGCCCTGCACTGCGAGCAATCTGATTGGCCGGCTGAGCAGTCGTACAGCTGCACTGAATATTAATGAAACACAAACTTCATCAGCCGGCCTGTCCCACAAACACAGGTGTACAAACACACACAGGTGAGGTTCTTACACCGCAGTCCAGGTGAGGCGTCGATGCGTCTCTGTCCTCTCCGCAGGTAGACAGGAGCTGAATACTGGAGCTCACTGACGGCATACTGGAACTACAGACACACAGACAGACAGACAGGTGGACACAGTGAGACAGGTGGACGGACAACACCTATCTGCTGCAAGTGAAGGTGTGTGTTACCTGGTGGGGGCTACAGGTGAAGGTGTGTGTGTTACCTGGTGGGGGCTACAGGTGAAGGTGTGTGTTACCTGGTGGGGGCTACAGGTGAATGTGTGTGTTACCTGGTGGTGGCTACAGGTGAAGGTGTGTGTGTTTTGGTGGGGGCTACAGGTGAAGGTGTGTGTTACTTGGTGGGGGCTACAGGTGAAGGTGTGTGTTACTTGGTGGGGGCTACAGGTGAAGGTGTTTGTTACCTGGTGGGGGCTACAGGTAAAGGTGTGTGTGTTACCTGGTGGGGGCTACAGGTGAAGGTGTGTGTTACTTGGTGGGGGCTACAGGTGAAGGTGTGTGTTACTTGGTGGGGGCTACAGGTAAAGGTGTTTGTTACCTGGTGGGGGCTACAGGGAAAGGTGTTTGTTACCTGGTGGGGGCTACAGGTAAAGGTGTTTGTTACCTGGTGGGGGCTACAGGTAAAGGTGTGTGTGTTGCCAGCTGTCCTGTCCACAGCAGCCGTCAGGTTGAACTGGACTCCGTGGATTTCTACCACACACACATACGGAGCTTCTTCCTGCAGACAGAAAGCACTGAGTCAGGAACAGCCTGTGATTGGTTAACGCTGAGCAGGTGTGTTTGTCAAGTGTCCCCTCACAGTGTACACATCCAGGTTTCGTCCCTGCAGCACCACTGTGGTGCTCAGGCCCATCGGCACTAAGGCAGAACTCTGCAGAGCAAAGACCAGAGGACACGAGGTCGGACCAGGAGAGTCCTGCAGACAGACAGGAGACCAGGTGAGACAGGCAGACAGACAGGTGGAGGCAGACAGGTAGACAGGTGGACAGACAGGTAGACAAGCAGAGAGGCTGTCTCACCCTCTGGTTCAGGATGATGTGTTGGTGAGGACAGCTGTGGTTGTGAGTACAGAGTTGATCCAGAGGACACCAGTTACACCTCCAGATACTGCTAACACAAGACAGACACCTGCAACACACAGCACCTTCATCATCATCACCCCGTCATCATCATCACCATCATCATCTCGCCATCATCATCATCATCACCATCATCATCTTCATCATCATCACCATCATCACCATCATCACCATCACCATCACCATCACCATCATCATCATCATCATTATCATCATCATCACCATCACCATCATCACCATCACCATCATCACCATCATCATCTTCATCATCATCTTCATCATCTTATCATCATCATCTCATCATCATCACCATCATCATCACCATCATCATCACCATCACCACCATCATCATCATCATCATCATCATCATCATCATCATCATCATCATCATCACCATCATCATCATCATCATCACCATCATCATCTCGCCATCATCGTCATCATCACCATCATCATCTTCATCATCATCACCATCATCACCATCATCATCATCACCATCATCAACTTCATCATTATCATCATCATCATTATCATCATCAACATTATCATCATCACCTTCATCATCATCACCATCATCATCATCATCACCATCACCATCATCACCTTCATCATCATCACCATCATCACCATCATCATCTTCATCATCATCATCACCATCTTCATCATCTTATCATCATCATCTCATCATCATCACCACTAACTCTTACTGGGAGCTCTGGTTCAGTTGGCTCACAGCGCTGCAGTCATAGAAGGTCATGTTGCCTGTGGTGATGGTCACATGACCAAACATGAGTGACACAGGCAGGATCATGTGATCTGCAGGAAGTGACAGGTAGAGGAGTCAGACGACAGCAGCCCTGGAACATGAATGAATCCTGCAGGTCTGTTTGTACTCACCGCTTCCTGTCGGCATGGAGGGGAGGAGCTCCGGTGCGGGTGACTGACAGGTGATGTTGGTTTCCATGACGACAGCCGGCTGAGGCGGGAGGAGCCCGAAGATGCAGGACAGAGACTCCGCCTCGGTCAGCATGGGCAGCTGGATGACTGACAGCGTTACCTGGAGACAAACACAGAAACATAGTTAGAGCCTCTCACCCAGGGAGGTTCTGGTTCTGGATCGGTTCCACCTTTAGTTCTGTTCACTAACAGACTCATATTTACTGAACTCTGACACGCCCCCTGATGATGTCATTGCAGTTTGCGTCCATTGAGGAACAACTTTGATGGAAACAACGCATAACTTGTGTCTCTTTCCATAAGATTAGTCCAATAACTGGTTCACCTGGTTCTAGAAACGGTTCTGTTCAGGACTTCTGGAACCTTCGACTTGATCAGGAAAGGAAGGAGCTTTAGTTGAAAACCAGCTTTTCAGATTGCTGTCCAATTTATTCACAGTTCAGAATCAGGGTTCTGAACCAGAACAGAACCAGTTCTACGCTGGTAGAACCGCTCCAATGCCTCTGGTTCTTGGTTCAGGGGTCTTGGAGGCATCTGTTGTGGTGCCGCTAGTTTTGTGTGGAACCACTGAAATTAAGAATGCATCTTCTGTCTAACTGGGTTGGTTCTGCTTCAGGTGGTCCAGAAGGTTGTCCACTGGTCGTAGCCTACTGCGCCACCTTCTGACGGTTCTACATGCCAGAACATGGAAACAAGAACAATTCACAGTCTGCTCACATTTCTAATGTTCTGCTGGACAGTAAAATGAAAACATGTCAGAACCAGAACCAAAACCAGGTACAGAACCAGAACCAGGACCAGGACCAGAACCAGGACCAGGACCAGGACCAGGACCAGAACCAGAACCAGAACCAGAACCAGAACCAGAACCAGGACCAGGACCAGAACCAGAACCAGGACCAGAACCAGGACCAAAACCAGGACCACGACCAGAACCAGGACCAGGACCAGGACCAGGACCAGGACCAGAACCATGAAGCACCAGTCAGTCACAGCTGATCAATGTTTCAGAGCGTCTGCATTGATACAATCGATTGTCAATATCTGCCTACCTGCGTCTGCTCTTCTCTGCTCTGATTGGCCGGCTGCAGGCTCTGCACCGTCACGCACTGATTGGTCGGTTCAAAGCTCCACAGCCAATGGTTGGGCTGCTGGTGTCGTTGACACTGGTGTTTACGGGAACATCTGGAAGGAGCAGGAGCAGATGTTTGATCGATTAGTCTCATTAACGGATCAATAACACCAACAGGATCAGAACCTCATTCAGGTTCACGGAGAAGTGATTAAAAAGATTCTAAACTAAACGAGACGTTGACCCTCTAAACTCCAGACAGTGCCGCCTCATTGTTCTTCTCTGTGGTTCATGTTTAATCTAAAGTCCTGTGGAACCAGAATGAAGAAGGAGAGAACTCAGAGACGTCTTCTAGATGCAGAACGATGGAAATCAGAGAGAAGACCTTTCTAATTATGTCTCCTCAGAGGTTAAACTCTGAACTAATGTTGTCTCCTCAGACGTCTGTGGAGGTTCTCAGTCATCCAGGTCCTAGTGATGGTAGGAGCTCCAGGAGAAACCAACTGGAGGTTCTGGAAGACATTTCTAGAAATTCCAGCTGGTGTCTCCTGGAGCTCCTACCATCTTCTCATCCTGTAGATGTTTTTCTATCTCCATGTTTCCTCTCTACTCTGCTCATCAGTAGATGTTTCTCCATGCTGGATGGATCTCCAACTACTAGATCCTCTGTTCACTATTTCTGAGCCACGCTGCATTTTACTCTCAGTCTAATTGTCAAAAATTACTCAAAATTGTAAAAAAAAAGACTCAAAATTGTCCAAAATATTCAAGAATTGTCCAAAATAACTCAAAAATTGTCCAAAATGACTCAAAAATCATTCAAAATGACTGAAAATTGTCCAAAAATGTCCAAAATCATTCAAGAATTGTGCAAAATAACTAGAACAAATGTCAAAAATGGTCTGAAATGACTCGAAATGATTGGAATTTAATTTAAAATGACCATTTCGAGTATTTTTTGGGTCCTTTTGGAGAATTTTTAGTCTCTCCAGACTTTTCCTCTCTACTCTGTTCATCAGTAGAAGATGTTCCTCCATGCTGGATGGATCTCCAACTACTAGATCCTCTGGTTCTGTTGCATTTATTTATTCATCCAGAAGCTTTGGTTTTACTCTCAGTCTAAAGTTGTCATCTCCTCTTGTCCTCCTCTTGACAGACAGACAGACAGGCAGACAGACAGACAAACAGACAGACAGACAGACAGACAGGCAGACA
>CM049574.1:37599682-37612182 GCA_027123335.1 Amphiprion clarkii
TGTCTTCATGTGTTAACCTTGTGTAGTCGTCCCTCTCTGTCTCCCAGGAAGGCGATGGTGTGTCCGGCCTCGGTTGCCGTGGTGACAGCGGTCAGCTGGGTGGTGGAGGTGACGGTGGGTGTGGCCTCCAGCGGCACGGAGCTGGCTATTGGATTAGGAGTGTGTTCGCCTCCACAGGGATACTCTGATAGGGAGTCCTGAGGACCAATGGGGGAGAGACGTCAGAGATACACGAACAGTCTTTAGTCTGGAGCCACCTTCTCATTTCCTGGTTTTATCTTCAGGACTATTTCCATCATAGACTCTCACTGAAGGCATCAAACTATGAATGAACACATCTGGAATTATGGAGGAAACAAAAACACGTGAAATAAGTCAGAACATGTTTTATATTTTAGATTCTTGTTATTTTCTGGATGACCTTCATGAGGTAGAACCTGAAATGGTTCTCCAACAGTCTTGAAGGAGTTCCAGAGATGCTGAGCACCTGTTGGTCCTTCTGCCTTCACTCTGTGGTCCATCTCATCCCAAATATCTGGACTGGGTTCAGGTCAGGAGACTGTGGAGGCCAGGTCATCTCCATCATCTCCTTCTTGGTCAGATAGTCCTTCCACAGCCTGGAGGTGCGTTTGGGCTCATTGTCCTGTTTGAGAATAAATGATGGTCCAACTAAACCAAACCTGATGGGATGTCATGTCGCTGCAGGATGCTGTGGTAGCCATGCTGGTTCAGGGTTCCTTCAGTTTGGAATAAATCCCCAACAGTGACCATCACTGGGTAGTTCCTAGATGGTTCCTGGGTAGTTCATAGATGGTTCCTGGTAGGTTCCTAGATGGTTCCTCGGTAGTTCCTAGATAGTTCCTCGAGGATACATTCAAAGCTTTTTCAGTTTTCTGGACTGACTGACCTTCAGTTCTTAAAGTAATGATGGAATGTTGGTTCTCTCAGCTGATTGGTTCTTCCATAATCTGGATTCTAACAGTTGTCCAATAGGGCTGTCAGCTGTGGACCAACCTGAATTCTGATGGTTCCAACCCCATTAAGAAGGAAGAAGTTCCACTAATGAACCTTGACAAGGAACACCTGTGAAGTGGAACCATTTCAGGTTCTACCTCCTGAAGATCATCCAGAGAATAACAAGAATCTAAAATATAAAACATGTTCTGACTTATTTCCCATGTTTTTGTTTCCTCCATAATTCCAGATGTGTTCATTCATAGTTTGATGCCTTCAGTGAGAATCTACGATGCGCAATCTGTAACCTGTGTGTGTGTGTGTGTGTGTGTGTGTGTGTGTGTGTGTGTGTGTGTGTGTGTGTGTGTGTGTGTGTGTGTGTGTGTATTATGTGGGTCAGTCCCACCAGCTGTGTGTTTGAGTGACAGCTGTCTGATGATCAGTGCAGCTGATGAAGATAAAACCCACTAATCCACACACACACACACACACACACACACACACACACACACACACACACACACACACACACACACACACACACACACACACACACACACAGAGAGAGATACACAAAGCAGCTCAGTTTCTTGTTAACGTCTCCATAAACTGCTTCACTAACAGAGTTTTGCCTCTGTCCGTTTACTTTTGACAATCTCAGTATGAACACTGGTTGATTCAGACCTTTATACAGGTCAGTCAGTCAAAAGTTAGTGGACAGATGTGCAGACTCTTATCTCTCTTCCTTCCTTCTCTCCTCCCTTCCATCCATTCTTCCTTCTATCCTTCCTTTCTTCCCTCCTTCTCTCCTTCCATCCTTCCTTCTATCCTTCCATCTATTCTTCCTTCCTTCCCTCCTTCCTTCATTCCTTCGATCACTCCTTCCTTCCTTCTTTCCTTCCTTCCATCCTTCCCTCACTCCTTCCTTCCCTCATTCCTTCCTTCCTTTTCTTCTCTCCTTCCTTCCTTTCTTTTTCTTCTCTCCTTCATTCCTCCCTTCCTTCCCTCCTTTCTTCCTTCATTCCTTCCTTCCCTCACTCCTTCCTTCCTTCCATCCTTCCTTCCTTCTTTCCTTCCTTCCTTCCCTCATTCCTTCCTTCCTTTTCTTCTCTCCTTCCTTCCTTCCTTCCTTTCTTTTTCTTCTCTCCTTCATTCCTCACTTCCTTCCCTCCTTTCTTCCTTCATTCCTTCCTTCCCTCAATCCTTCCTTCCTTCCATCCTTCCCTCACTCCTTCCTTCCTTCCATCCTTCCTTTCTTTTTCTTCTCTCCTTCCTTCCCTCCTTTCTTCCTTATCTCCTTCCTTCCTTCCTTTCTTCTTTTCTTCCTTCCTTCCCTCAATCCTTCCACCCTCCCTCCTTCCTTTCTTTCTTCCTACCTTGCCTCACTCCTTCCTCCCTCCCTCCTTCCTTTCTTCCTTTCTTCCTTCCTTGCCTCACTCCTTCCTCCCTCCTTCCGTCCTTTCTTTTCTTCTCTCCTCCCTTCCTTCCTTCTCTCCTTCCTTCCTTCGTTCCCTCACTCCTTCCTCCCTCCCTCCTTCCTTCCTTTCTTCAACCCTTCCTTCTATCCTTCCTTCCTTTCTTTTCTTCTATTCTTTCCATCTTTCCCTCCTTCATTCTTTCCTTCTATCCTCCCATCCTTCCTTCCTTCCTTCCTTTTCGTCTCTCCTTCCTTCCTTCTCTCTTTCCTTCCCTGCTTTCTTCATTCCTTCCTTCCCTCACTCCTTCCTTACTTCTATCCTTCCTTCCTTTCTTTTCTTCTCTCCTTCCTTCCTTCCCTCCTTCCTTCTATCCTTCATTCCTCCCTTCCGTTCCTCATTTCTTCCTTCATTCCTTCCTTCCTTCCTTCCTTCCTCATGCCTTCCTTGCTTCCTTCCCTCACTCCTTCCTTCCTTCCATCCTTCATTCCTTCCTTCCTTCCCTCCTTCCTTTCTTTTCTTCATTCCTTCCTTCCTTCCTTCCTTCCTTCCCTCATGCCTTCCTTGCTTCCTTCCCTCACTCCTTCCTTCCTTCCTTTTCTTCCCTCCTTCCTTCTATCCTTCCTTCCCTCCTTCCTTCTTTCCTTCCTTCCTTCCTTCCTTCCTTACCTTGGGCAGTCGTAGACATTTTGATGACACGGCATACTCGATGTAAGCCTCTTCCTTGCCGTCGTTGCCCCTCCCTCCCTCGGTGTAACACACTTCCTGTGCTTTCTGCAGCACGGCGTCCAGCTCTGCCATCCCATAGACGCAGAGCGCAGAGCGGCTCGTCGCCACCGGCGTGGACGCCTGTCCTGCTGCCATGACGACAAAGAGGGCAGGCTTACGTGAGTGGTTGCCTAGCCACGCCCCCTGGGCCAGGTTGTAGCCACCATGGCAGAGCAGCGGCGCCTCCACGTAGGAGTAGAAGCTGCGGTCGGAGACGCAGAGCCGCGAGGCATACGTCCGGTACTCCTTCTTGTGCCACACATCCCGCCGTGAGAACAGGAAGTACACGTGGTCGCCGTGGGCAACAGCCTTCACAAAGTGGTTGTTGTACTCAGAGTAGCTTCCGACCACCAGCTTCCCCAGCTCCTCCTCCTGAGAAAAGGCCCGGCGAGGCGTCACCACTGGGAACAGGCGCCGCGTCGTGATGGGCGGGATGTCTCCGGGACCTTTGCTGGTGTAGCCTCGACCAACCAGCATCAGGCGCAGCACGCCGCCGGCCCCGCCCCCTTCATGTTTGTTCTTGGTGGTGATCACCACGGCGACAGTGGAGACTCTGGGGTCGTTGGCAGCGACGTACTGAGTGTCGACGGGATTGGACGTCTGATAGATGAGCTGAGAGAGGTTGGACAGACTCCTGGAGAGACAGACGGACACGAAGGTTTAACTAATCCGGACTGACGGGGTTTAACTAATCCAGACTAACGGGGTTTAACTAATCCAGACTAACAGGGTTTAACTAATCCAGACTGAAGGGGTTTAACTAATCCACACTAACAGGGTTTAACTAATCTAAAACTATCCAGGTGATTCTAAACCGTCAGATGGGTGAAACTAAGTCCGTCTTCTTATGAGGTTTAAATAATCTCAGAATTAAACTAAATCAAAGAAACTCTGAAACAGCTCATCACTGATCAGATTGTTGATTACTCACCTCTTGTCACAGATCCCCTGGTACAGCGAGCCACAGACGATCAGGCTGCCAGGCTCCGCCCCCTGCCCTGCCTCCAGCAGCAGCAGCTTGTTGTGGTTGTGAGTGGGCGTGGCCGAGTGGCAGTCCTGTGGGATGATTGGTGGGAGGCAGTCGGGCGAGTCCAGGTGGGGGCCGGTCCTCACGTGTGACATCACCTCCAGGTCGGAGGTCAGCTGGTACAGGTGGTCGACCCCGCCCACATACAGACGCCCCGCCCCCGGGTCCAGCAGCAGGTGAGACAGCGGGGCGCCCTTTAGCTCCACCCACTGCACCGAGGCGTCAGCAGGGAGCAGAACGAGGAGGACGAGAAGGACAGACGGGGGGACGGAGGAGGCCAACATGGCAGCTCCTCTTTACCTGCAACAGGTGAGACGCATTTAAACACCTGAACCTCAGCAGAACCTGTGAACCAACATCTAACACTGAAGAACTGAGGTTCTGATGGAACAGAACCAGGTTCCATCAGAACCGTTCAGCTTGTAGATCCACAGAACCACGTGTCTGAGCTCCAGGTTCTCCTGCAGTGGAACGTTCTAGAGATGTTTCCTCTATAAACCACCTGAGCAGGTGAGCTGCAGACGCTCTGCTCTCTGCTTTTCTCTCCAGTTATTAATAAAATATTTCACTGCTTCACACTTTTCATCTGACGGTCAAACTGTAGTTGCCTGTAGTAACGTCTCCATGGCAACACACCCGTATCCACGGCAACGCAGCGAATCGACTCAAACCTCTGGTGGGTTGTTTGGATTTTATGACAGACTGACGGAGTTTCAGACCAGAGTCAAAACCAGAACCTCGACTTCCAGAGAACGTCCAATCAGCTGCTGCCATCTCACCTGGAACCTGACAGTCACCGAACCTTTCAAAATAAGAGTTTCTGTCATCGTTCTGTCAGATAAAGTCCTCCGTCTAAACAGAACAACTGCTTACAGACTCAGAAACAGTTTGTTTCCGTTCTGATGTGTTGATTATCAGGTCCCAGTGTCTCCTCTCTGTCCTCTCGTTTTTCTTGTATTGTGTCTTTCTGGGACAGTTTTGTGTTTTTAGATCGTTTACAGCAGAAAGTCTGAGACATGAACCAGATCTCAACCAGAAGAACCCGCATCCTGCCGGTCTCTGATCTTTAGTCTCAGGTGTTTCCATCAGTCTCATATTCTGCTGTTTCAGCTTCACTCACAGCTTCAAAACATCAGAGAAACCAGAACCAGAACCAGAACCCGACTGCAGCTCATCATCCTACAAATTTAATCAGGGATGTTCCTCTGACTTACAGGGGGCGCTAAACCTCAGGACTCTTGAGGAGGACTGAGGTGGATCAGCTGGTCGGTTCTGATCAGTTCTGGTCCAGATCAGTTGGTCTGTTCCAGCCTGGATCCAGTAATCTGTTCTGTTCCTGTCTAAGTGTTGTTCTGCTAGTCCGGGTCAGCTGTTCTGTTCTGTTCTCTGTTCCATTTGGATCCAGGTCAGTTGTTCCCTTCCAGTCCAGATTCTTGTCCTGTTCCCTCTCTGAACCCTGGGTTCTGTTTGGACCCGGTTCTGTTTGGTGATTTTCTGCTCCAGTAAAATGAATCAGAGACATATTTTGTGATACAGAACTCCATTCATCTCTGGTCAGCTGCTGCCTCCCTCCTGCTGCGGCTCAAACTCTGTTTAACTTCTCCCAGTGCATGATGGGAAATGCCCAGAGAGGCCTCAGGACACACACACACACACACACACACACACACACACACACACACACACACACACACACACATTTCCATGGTAATGCTACATCCAGCCGGTCTGTATGCTAATAAGCGGTTCATCTATAATTCATGCAGCTCCAAGTCGCAGGCTGTCAAAGTAAAATGAGAGGTAAAGTTGGTAGAAAGACGCAGAGCGAGGTGAGGAGAAGGACAGAAGAAGGAGAAGGAGGTGCAGAGCTGGAGGCGACGGAGCGTTAAAGTCAAACCAGGAAAGAGACTCAGAGAGAAAATAAATTCATGTTTGATCTTCAGAATTCAGATCAGCTGCAGTCTGACGGTTCTACAGAGATCAACACTCTGGAGCTTCACCAAACACAGAAGAACACCCAGAGAACACAAAGCACCAGGAGCCCCTCTGTTCTACCAGAACCCCCAAAGAACCCGTCCTGCAGGAGGAACCCCAGAACTATAGAACCCAACGTTACCTCACCAGAACCAGGAAACAGAACGTGGAGGTTTGTTCTGTTAGAACATCTGGAGAACATTGTTAACCCTCGTGTCGTCCTGCGGGTCAAATTGACCCGTTTTAAAGTTTGAAAATGTGGGAAAAATATGTATTTTCACGGTGAAACTTCTGATGTCCACATTTTCAACATTTCTGGGAAATCTTTGAACATTTCTTGGTGGAAAAAAAGAAATGTTAAAAATGTTCCTTTAAGAACATTCACATAAAAATCAACCAAAATCCGGCAAATTTCACTGGATTTTGGTTGATTTTTATGTGAACGTTCTTAAAGAAAATATTAGACGTTTTACTGATATATATGGAATCACTTTAGATATTTTTCGGGGTTTTTTTATTTTTAATCATTTTTTGAAAATATTTACAAGAATTTTCTTACCAAATTTGGGGGATTTTTTAAAAATAAAACTTTTAAGGGAAACTTTTAAGTAATTATTGGAATTTTCTTCCTGAAGGTTTTGCAAATTTTCCGTAATTTGGGGAATTTTTTTGCAGAATTTTGGTTTTTTTTTCAGACAAGGAAACAATATTTTTTGGTGGCCATAAATGAGGACAACAGGAGGGTTAATGTTGTAGAGGAGAAGCTGCTGGACGAGAACATCGAGAAGAAGACATGATGTACTCTGAGTTCAACCAATCAGCTCTGGTTTATCAGAGACGTTTTCATGGACCTTCTACAGGACGGTTCTTGTGGTTAGAACATTTACAGAGATTCAAGTCGTTGCTGCTGTGAAAACATGGTCCTTGGAACCTCTTAAAAGGTCTAGAAACCTTTGGTAGTCCAGTAGAACCTCCTCAGGGATTATATTCTAATGTTCCAGGCCCTTAAAAGTTCCTCTGGGACTTTAAGTGTTCTCAAGGACCTCTGATATCTTCTGACTAACAGCAGGAACAGACCTGGAGCATCTTCCAGGACATCTGGAAACATCGAAAGTACCTGAAGGTTCTTCTGTTACCCCCTGGAGGTTCTCTGAGGTTCTGCTGAACGTTCATTCAAACAAATGTTCTCACCAACTAAAAGGTTTTTCTGCTCTTGCAATGGTTTTTGATTTCATGGAAACAGTCTCAGTTCATATTTAGGTCACATGACTGATCAGCTGTTTCTGACATCATCAAAGAAAGTGACGGACTGAAAATCCGACAGGAACCTCTGATGGTTCTTCTGGTTCCTTTCTTCTTCTTCTGGTTAACAGCTGGATTAGTTTCTTCTCTGCTTATTACAGCGCCCCCTGCTGACCACATCAGGTCCTGCTCTCTGATTGGCTGCCTGTCCAACAGGCCGACCTGCCGTCCCGCCCAGTTCCAGGTGTTTGGCTCTGCTAGTCACCGTGGCGACAGGGACGCTGCTGCAGTGGAACATGCAGTGGAACATGCAGTGGAACATGCAGCATTTACTTTGCTAATCGCAGCAGTTTGTACTTCACTGCTCTTTTGTTCCTGAACCCCCCATCGCCTCTTCTCTGTATGTAAATGAAGGACACACTGCTTTCAACACACTGAGGTGATGATTACAGGCTGCCTTTCCTCAGGCACACACACACACACACACACACACACACACAGCTGTAACACACACACCTCCACCCCCATATTATCTCTGTGGTTTACTGCTGACTCTCACACTCACTCTTCAAAGAGACGACAGAATCCAACACACACACATCTGTGTAACTGTGTGTGTGTGTGTGTGTGTGTGTATGCCTGTGTGTGTGTGCAGTTAAATTTCTCGTCTTTGTTCGTCTCCTGTCCTTCCCTCCCTCAGCGTTTCGACTCGTCCTACTTTCTTCCTGCTGAGGAGCCTCAGAGCCAGGCAGCAGTTCTGGTTCTGGTTTCCACATGAGCAGGTCTCAAAGAGTCACTGACTAAGACCTTCTTCTGACTTTTCAGAATAAAAATGTTCTGCTGACGTAGAAACAAGTTGACGGTTTAAAGAAGAACCACACAGACTCAGAGACACCTACAGACTCAGAGACACCTACAGGATCAAAGACACCTACAGACTCAGAGACACCTACAGACTCAGAGACACCTACAGACTCAGAGACACCTACAGACTCAGGACACCTACAGACTCATAGACACCTACAGACTCAGAGACACCTACAGACTCAGAGACACCTACAGACTCATAGACACCTACAGGATCATAGACACCTACAGACTCAGAGACACCTACAGACTCAGAGACACCTACAGACTCATAGACACCTACAGACTCATAGACACCTACAGACTCAGAGACACCTACAGACTCATAGACACCTACAGAGTCAGGACACACCTACAGACTCAGAGACACCTACAGACTCATAGACACCTACAGACTCATAGACACCTACAGACTCAGAGACACCTACAGACTCAGAGACACCTACAGGATCATAGACACCTACAGACTCAGAGACACCTACAGACTCAGAGACACCTACAGACTCATAGACACCTACAGACTCATAGACACCTACAGACTCAGAGACACCTACAGACTCATAGACACCTACAGAGTCAGGACACACCTACAGACTCAGAGACACCTACAGACTCAGAGACACCTACAGGATCATAGACACCTACAGACTCAGAGACACCTACAGACTCAGAGACACCTACAGACTCAGAGACACCTACAGACTCAGGACACACCTACAGACTCATAGACACCTACAGACTCAGAGACACCTACAGACTCAGAGACACCTACAGACTCAGAGACACCTACAGACTCAGAGACACCTACAGGATCATAGACACCTACAGACTCAGAGACACCTACAGACTCAGACACCTACAGACTCATAGACAACTACAGACTCATAGACACCTACAGACTCAGAGACACCTACAGACTCATAGACACCTACAGAGTCAGGACACACCTACAGACTCATAGACACCTACAGACTCATAGACACCTACAGACTCAGAGACACCTACAGACTCAGAGACACCTACAGGATCATAGACACCTACAAACTCAGAGACACCTACAGACTCAGAGACACCTACAGACTCAGAGACACCTACAGACTCATAGACACCTACAGACTCAGAGACACCTACAGACTCATAGACACCTACAGAGTCAGGACACACCTACAGACTCAGAGACACCTACAGACTCATAGACACCTACAGAGTCAGGACACACCTACAGACTCAAAGACACCTACAGACTCAAAGACACCTACAGACTCAGAGACACCTACAGACTCAGGACACACCTACAGACTCATAGACACCTACAGACTCAGGACACACCTACAGACTCAGAGACACCTACAGACTCAGGACACCTACAGACTCAGGACACACCTACAGACTCATAGACACCTACAGACTCAGAGACACCTACAGACTCAAAGACACCTACAGACTCAGAGACACCTACAGACTCATAGACACCTACAGACTCAGAGACACCTACAGACTCATAGACACCTACAGACTCAGGACACACCTACAGACTCATAGACACCTACAGACTCATAGACACCTACAGACTCAGAGACACCTACAGACTCAGAGACACCTACAGACTCAGGACACACCTACAGACTCATAGACACCTACAGACTCATAGACACCTACAGACTCATAGACACCTACAGACTCAGAGACACCTACAGACTCAGAGACACCTACAGACTCATAGACACCTACAGACTCAGGACACACCTACAGACTCAAAGACACCTACAGACTCAAAGACACCTACAAATTCAGGACACCTACAGACTCATAGACACCTACAGACTCAAAGACACCTACAGACTCAGGACACCTACAGACTCAGGACACCTACAGACTCAGGACACACCTACAGACTCATAGACACCTACAGACTCAGGACACCTACAGACTCAGGACACACCTACAGACTCATAGACAACTACAGACTCAGGACACCTACAGACTCAGGACACACCTACAGACTCATAGACACCTACAGACTCAGAGACACACCTACAGACTCAGAGACACCTACAGACTCATAGACACCTACAGACTCAGAGACACCTACAGACTCATAGACACCTACAGACTCAGAGACACCTACAGACTCAGACACCTACAGACTCAGGGACACCTACAGACTCAAAGACACCTACAGACTCAGAGACACCTACAGACTCATAGACACCTACAGACTCAGAGACACCTACAGACTCATAGACACCTACAGACTCAGGACACACCTACAGACTCAGAGACACCTACAGACTCAGAGACACCTACAGACTCATAGACACCTACAGACTCAGAGACACCTACAGACTCATAGACACCGACAGACTCAGAGACACCTACAGACTCAGGACACCTACAGAGTTTCTTGTTTCCTGCAGAGCTGCTATGGGTCCTGATGACATTTCCAACAGTGGTGGTAACAGGTGTAGTACAATGAGTACAGGTGGTGCAGGTACAGTAGTACCTGTTATAAATACTCGGTACAACACAGACGCAGTATTTCTACCTTCTTCTGTTTGTTTGTTTCCCCTTCTGTCTCTTTGTTTCTCTTTTCCTGATTTTCCCTCTTTGTCTTTTTTTACTGCTTCAGGATTATTTTGTCTGTTTGGCTTTGTTATTATTCACACACACACACACACACACACACACACACACACACACACACACACACACACACACACACACACACACACACACACACACACACACACTGAAACACTCCCCTGGTGAGCTCATGAATATTTTTTCGCTGTTCGGAGAAACGAGGACGGTTTGATATCAGTGAAGCTGTATGACAACTGACACACACACACACACACACACACACCTTAAATCCCAGTGGAATGTGTGTGTGTGTGTGTGTGTGTGTGTGTGTTATAAATGCTGTCATCTGTTGTAAAGTAAAAAGCGTCATTTCCCCAGAAGATTCCAGACTAACTGTACGCACCTTCATCATCTTCATCATCGTCTCCACAGGGAGTCAATCAGTTGCCGTGGTGATGCAGCTGCAAGGACACCACAGGCTGTTTGAACGCTGCGTTATCGGTGTGGTTACCATGGAGATGTAGGGGGCGTGGCGACGTGGTTCGGAGGACCAGACGGACTCACCTGAAACTCTGGGCTCAGGTCTGGATGGTGATCGGTTAAACTCAGATGACATCATGTTTTCTTCTCCTCTAACATCTCCAGATTTTCTAACAAACCTCCATGGTTCTGTTTCCTATAGAACCGGAGAACATCCAGTAACTGTTGGTTCTACAGCGGAACAGAAAGACTGGAGAACCTCCAACGGCTGGTCCAGTAAACGTTCTCCTGATTGAAGGCACTGTGAGGAACATCCAGAGATCCAACAAAAAGCTTTTATTTAAGAAAACCCATCAGCTGCATCTCCAGAACCTCTGCTGATGTTCTCCTGTGTTATCACACGGCCTCCATCTTACCAACAACATTTAACATCTGCTGCATTTATCACCACATTCTGCTAGAGGAGCATCTGCCCGGTGGATTTAAAGTCCTGTTACTACAGAGCCTGGATCACATCCACCAAACGTCCCAGAGAAGAGGAGCTGCTGGAGACGAAGATAACAACACTTCACTGCAAACATCCTGGATATCGTCTAAAGAAGAAACAATCTGAAGGACCCCCATTCTAACGAGAACCCCTGATCTCAGAGCTGATAAATAAATACAACAGCAGCTTGTATCAATACGTAGGAAGGTTTTATTACTGACTGATCTGGTAGAAACAACAAGAGCTGAACCCTCTGCAGCCCTGGAGCTAAAGCCCGAACCTGGATACCAACGCAGCAGAACACTTTAAAAACCTGGATACCAACGCAGCAGAACACTTTAAAAACCTGGATACCAACACAGCAGAACACTTTAAAAACCTGGATACCAACGCAGCAGAACACTTTAAAAACCTGGATACCAACACAGCAGAACACTTTAAAAACCTGGATACCAACGCAGCAGAACACTTTAAAAACCTGGATACCAACGCAGCAGAACACTTTAAAAACCTGGATACCAACGCAGCAGAACACTTTAAAAACCTGGATACCAACGCAGCAAAACGCTTTAAAAACCTGGATACCAACGCAGCAAAACGCTTTAAAAACCTGGATACCAACGCAGCAGAACACTTTAAAAACCTGGATACCAACGCAGCAAAACGCTTTAAAAACCTGGATACCAACGCAGCAGAACGTTTT